>MUZC01000188.1:399258-426428 GCA_002072015.1 Radix auricularia | reverse complement strand
ACAGGTAGGCAACTCGGACGTGTTGAACAGGTAGGCAACTCGGGTGTGTTGAACAGGTAGGCAACTCGGGTGTGTTGAACAGGTAGGCAACTCGGGTGTGTTGAACGAACAGGTAGGCAACTCGGGTGTGTTGAACAGGTAGGCAACTCGGGTGTGTTGAACAGGTAGGCAACTCGGATGTGTTGAACAGGTAGACAACTCGGGTGTGTTGAACAGGTAGGCAACTCGGGTGTGTTGAACAGGTAGGCAACTCGGGTGTGTTGACAGGATCGGCTCTATCTCTGCTGAGCACTACGAGGTTCTGCTGTTATTCTCCCGGAGGAGAGCATAGATGATTCGTCTATGACGCAGACGACTTCAGCCGACACGGAGTTGAACTAGCTTAGGCAAAGCACGAGGGTTTTCGTGGCAAGCCGGATTCAATTCGCACAGTAGCGTTGCTTGGCTTTAGCTGTGTACCGGTGTGAACACAGCTGGATGATGATGGGTAAACCACGGCTGGGTTGATCAGACAGTCGAAGGATGAATTCTTCCTGGACTTGCCTTGATACTGTTAGGCCAGGGACAACCAAGGGGTCGACTCGTTCTTGATTTGCCTGGGCCTTGTTTCAATGACAACAATTACTTTTAGTGTTGGTTGGGCGGGGTCGGTATGCTCCATGCCTGTGTAGTGGGTCAGGGTCGATTTCTGAACTCGCCGGATTACCAGGAAACAGATCTATGATATAGAATGAAAACCAGGGTTTCTTTATGTTAAACTGTGATTTGTCCCTCCTTCCCCAATCAAGCCTTCAGAGCAAGGGGATCCAATATATTTATATAAAATGCAAGAATAATAGCACTCAATATTTCAAATTTTTTACCACGGGTGTAGACCAATTAGGTTAACACTTGACATTTGCTTTTATACATTAACTAGGATATCACCCGTCATAAATGACGGACGTTTTAAAAATAAATATATTTCAGCTTCAATCTCTCTTAATTTTGAACAAATGTTCATCAGCAAAAAAAAAAAAAAAAAGAAAGAATATACATAATATAAAAAATTAATGTATGTATATATGTTTGTCCTTCATAGCTCACCAAACAATCATCCGATCACGATTAAAATGAAGTAAGCTTCCGGGATAGTTTGTGAGAAAAAAACTTTTGAAAATTGACACTCATGGAGGACCGGAAACATTCAATGTTTTTTTTTCTTAATGACCTATATTCGAATTAGGTTTAGTTTTAGGTTCTTGGAAAATGAATAGATCTTGACCAAACTTAGTACATATATATTTTTGTTTATAACCCATATTAAAATAACACAATGCGTTCAACCCCTAATGTCCATTCCTTTGGGGCGGGGCCCCAAAATCTTTATTTTCGTAAGCGTTTAACATTTTATTTCCATTCTGATTTTAAACAACCTTGAAAGATATTGAAAGAAATATACATCATGATTTCGATTGAAATAAACGGTTATTTTAAAGTTAATCTCTTGCGCTAATTGGGCCTGGGAGCGCTTAATATTGTTTTTGTGGTGTAAAATGACCTTGATAGCCCTTTTTAAAATTCTATGTGAAATTGAATCTTTTTAAACTTCATCTCCACGGGCCGGGGGTCATGATTCTCTTTTCGCAAACGTTTATTTTATTTCCCATTCTATGACATGGTGTCAACAAATGTAGCTAATATGTTAAATATGATCATAATTGAAATGAACAATTGTTTCAAAATTTAAAATTTGCACCTACTGGGCTAGGGTACCCTTAATGTCATGTTTTGCTTATGTATATATAAATTTATATTGATATAAATCAATGTATGCATGAATGTTTGTCCATTAAAGCTGAATAAAAAATTCATCTGATCACGATGAAACTTTAGGAAATTGTTGGTTTGTGTGAAAAAGAAATTTGAACATTGACATTCATGGTGGACGGCGGTCCCTATTTTTTTCCATTTATATTTTTTATATACAAATTAGTTTATGCGTTTGCTACATGGAAAATGAAGGGATCTTTTCCAAACTTAATACATGCATACTTTATAGCCCATATTAAAATACAATACGTGTTACTGTCTCCACAAATATCGATTATACATTAAATATGATCCTAAATGAAAAGAACAAATGTTTTAAAATTTACATCTTGCACTAAGTGGGCCACGGAACTTTTAATGTCATTATTTATCTAGATATATGAAAATTAAAGTATGTCTGTGTGTGTGTGAGTGTGTGTGTGTGTGCATGTCCTTTATAAACCATGAATCCGATCGTCGTGAAACCTTAGGAGATAGTTTATTACGCTCCCTGGATAAATACTGGCAGCATTGTGTCCTATATTTAACACTCATGGGGCGCCGGGTGCCCATAGTGTCAATTTTTGCTTACATGAGCTATAAAAATAGTTTAAGAGTTAGCTCCTGTGTAAATTGATGGATCCTAGTTAAAGATAGTATATAACATTTTTACAACCAATATTAAAGTACTATAGGGCAATGAACTCTTAATGATCATTCCTTCGCGGCCAGGGGCACTAAATGCTTTTTTTTAAAAACCTATAAGTTTTTATTCCCCATTCAATTATCAATGATCTCGAGAAAAAATGACAAATATATCCTATATAGCGCAGATAAAAAATTAAAAGAGTTTCCAACTTTACATTTTTTAATGAATGGGACCATAAAAAATATTTTTTGCTAATATGAGCAATATAAAAATAATTTTATGCGTTAGCTACTGTGAATATGAAGGGATCTTAACGAAATTTTGTATACACAAATCTGATAGCCCATATTAAAAGGCTATAGGGCACTGAAAACAAAAAAATGTCACTATTTATAAATATGAATATCAAAGAACTGTTTTTTTGGCATGAATACTTTGAAGTAAAATTTATCAAAGGATATAAGAAAATATTAAAGTATCAACAGTTAATGGAATATACAATTCAATGTACACGTTTTAACAATCTAAATTAACGCTTTCATTATTTTCAGCTCAGCACCCTTTCCAGTTATGTAGGCTATTAAAATTAGGGCTGAGGAAATGAACGATAAATTTCACAAAAAATCGGTAAAAGTATGTTAGTAAAATTTAAAATAAGTAGTTTTCATAAGGAAAATAATATTAAAAATAATATTTTTTTTTTACTTAACAATAAGAAAATTTAAATTCATTGACATTAAGGGGGTCAACTACCCTAAATTAAATTTTCTAACGTATTAACATTTTACCATGTTTAACGTTTTTATATTATGTATATGGACTTAAATAAACCTCATAAGGGGTAAAAATTAAATAATTTCCAACAAATTCACTCCAGCGGACAAAAACGGGGGGGGGGGGGTCTAGGATGAAAAATCATGGGGCAGAAGGAAGCATTTTATATGAAAGTTACAAAAGGTACTGGCCTGACCTTTTGTTTACAAATAGCCATAAGAGTTTCAAATGGGATGACAGAGAGACTTGAGCTAAAAGGAAATAACTTTTTTTGCAAGTTATTTATGCGACCTACTTTTTTCTCCGCAATGGTTCAGCATTTTCATTGATATGTGAACTTTGATAACAATTTTTCCAACCTTATCAATTTTGAATTAAAAATGGCTTTGTTATCCTGTTTTAAGACCATATTTAAACAAGTATTCAAAATTTTAAAGCATTTGACCACAGACTTTTTGAGAAAAATGAAATCTAAAATTCCATATCCATTAAAAATGTCTATTTTCAGAAAAGTAAAAAATAAACATTTATGTGAAGAAACTAAAAACTTTTGCATAATATAAACAAGAATACTTGCATAATATAAACAAGAAAACTTGCATAATATAAACAAGAAAACTTGCCATAATATAAACAAGAATACTTGCATAATATAAACAAGAATACTTGCATAATATAAACAAGAAAACGTGCATAATATAAACAAGAAAACCAATTAGCTTGTAAATAATCATAAAATTCAAGTCAAATAATAAATCATTGAATAATTTTAAGAGATTCACATGCACCCCCCTACCCCCCAAAAAAGCGCAAAAATATTTTAAAAAAATTTTTGTAATTGAAACCATAAATTTAGCTATGACAATGAAATATTTTAAAACATTAAATAGTATACTAAATCGAAAAGTAAAATATAAAAAATATTTCAGACAAAGAAATAAAAAATCAGCATCTCCAGGCTCTCGGGATTTCTTCTTTTCCGCTGCTGTTCTTCGCATTTGCGCTAGGTTGTAAACAAAGTTGTTTTTTGTAATATTATTTATACATGTTTGATGTGTGTTTCCTGAAGCATGACTGGCACATTCATAAGTTTAGAAAACTTCTTCAGACCTGCATAGCTCATACCAGTAGCAAAAGTAGCAGTTACAGCATGTCTGCTCAGTGTGTTAATTTTGTTAGATTTTGGAGCGATAAAAGTCTCTTCTTTTACCTCTTGGTAGGTTGTGCAAAAATTCCTCCAAGCACCAAGTAGCACACTGGAAACCAATAAATAAAATGTCTGCAATGTATCATTTGAGACATAGGTGGTTGGCAACTATGAGTGGCTTGGACTGTAGTTGTTAGTGATTTTAGATGTTAGCAAAAAAAATATGCTTTCGCTTTGCTGCAGATGATGTCTGTTGACAGTGTGGGGTGGTCTGGTTATCTTCTACCAGTAAAGTGGATGTGACAAAGGATTGGATAAGAGGTCACATTTCTTCAGCATTGTTGCCCTTCCTATAGTTGGGACGTGGTGGTTGAGTGGTAGCGCGCTCGACTGTCGTACCGATGGTCACAAGTTCGAATCCACGCGAAGGCGAGGATTTGTTCCCGGGGCCTGAGAAGTCCCTCAGTCACCCAGCCCTGAATGGGTCCTATCTAGACAATAGTTAGGTGGCTGGTGTAATGCGTGGAACCCCTATAGCCGTGGCCTGTTACCGCTGCATCACTTGCCAACAGATCATCTGTCATGGTCTGTAGACGCAATTACCTTCCGCGTAGAAGGAGCGTCTGTATATCTAAGGTCTGTTGCTTTCTCGTGAGCTTTGACCGTGGGGCAGTTTTCGTAGTCAACGTAGTAAAGTCCTTAGCGGCAGGCATGATGACACTAAACCGAAGGGATAGATAAATTATTTCAAAAATGTTAATAAAAGAATGCAAAAATAACTAAGTAACTAAGAAGCAAACTAAAAAAAAATCATTTATTGAATAAATTATGAATCAAATGTGTGAGTATTGTGGCTGAGGTAACAGAAATCCTACTGTTACCAAGACCAAACATAATAAAATTAAAAACAATAAAGATTTTCAACATGTATATTACAGTGTAGACTTAAAATTATGATAAGACCTATAATTTTGACTTATTTTATAAGGTCTGACTATTATTAATTTATTATATGTTTATTTATCACTGTGGTCAAGGTATGAGAATCACTGTCAATGAATGGTTCTGAGTTGTTGCTGAGTTGTCAATGAGTTGGGTGAGTTGTTGTGAGAATGTTTTGAACGGTGTTCAGAGACTGACTTGTGAAGGCCAGGCAATGAATTGAGAGGGCGCGCAAGGGCTATATATAGTGTGGGTCTGTATAGTGTGAAGAGACGAGTGGAAAAAACATAGGAGAGACTTGTAACGTCAGTGTGTGGACGTTCGGCCAGGGCTGTGTTGTTTACGGATGGTGTTATCGAGGTTGCTCGAACACTGTGAAGGCTGTGAGCCTGTATACAGGCATAGTCGACAAGAGTTTGTCTTTATTAAGATTGTATCCAGAACCCAGAACGCAACAGTGGGGGCTACGTCAGTGGACCTCTGGAAACTCTTGTCGAACATCGAAGTGTCGGCCACAGTCATCAGGTCCGATGTGTGGTCTGTAAAGTCTGCGAGAGAGGCAACCGCCTCGTTGCTGGCCTGTGTGTTGTCGGGGGCCGTCCTGTCCTTGAGGGAGACATCTGTCTTCTTGTTGCTGGCCTGCGTGTTGTCGGGGACTGTCCTGTCCTTGAGGGAGACATCTGCCTCCTCGTTGCTGGTCTGTGTGTTGTCGGGGACCGTCCTGTCCTTGATAGAGTCATCTGCCTTTTCGTTGCTGCCAGCGTGTCGTCGATGACCGTCCCGTCATTGAGAGAGACATCCCCTCCTTGTTGCTGCCAGTGTGTCGTCTATGACCGTCCCGTCATTGAGAGAGACATCCCCTCCTTGTTGCTGCCAGTGTGTCGTCAATGACCGTCCCGTCATTGAGAGAGACATCCCCTCCTTGTTGCTGCCAGTGTGTCGTCGATGACCGTCCCGTCATTAGAGAGACATCCCCTCCTCGTTGCTGCCCAATGCCAACGGTGTCGTCGGTGGACAATAACAATTTAGTGTATTTCATGGACAAATGTGTAGTGCTTGTTTTTCATATATGTGAGAGTGTGTTCTCTGGGTATGGCAATCAAGGCAAGTACAAATAATTATTTTTTCTTTATGATTGTTAAAAGTATCGGGTAATAGGAAATTGATGTTAGATATTTTATTTTTGTTTCCTCCAACCCCTGGGTCCTAGTACAATAGTAAGAAGTAGAAATGGAAGATAGGATTACAATGGCGGAGTTTAGAGAGGTGGGGGTAAAATACTTAAGGTTAGAAGGAGAAAAACTAAATGCGTTCGTGTTAGAGGAGTGGAATAGACAGATAGAAGAGGAACGCGTAGAAAAAGAGAGAGAGTATGATAGGGAACAGAGAGAACACGAGGAATTAATAAGACAGAGAGAGAGAGGGAACATAAATTAAAATTGCTAGAAATAGAAGCTGCAGGAAAAAAATATAGGGACAGTAGAGAAATAAAAATAGAGTCTAGGAAAGCGGAACAAAGAGAAGAAATTATTGAAAGTGCAATAGAGAAACCTAAAAATACACTGAGTGAGCTAGAGGCAATATGGTGCTGCGCTCAAAGTAAATTAACGGCCTTTGCAAAAGAATGCAAAGTACAAAATACAGAACTTGATAAAGATGAAATGGAGTTAAAGACTTTAAAAATGAAAATTGCCCAAGTGAATATTAACTTAGTTGAAAAGGATGAGTTTTCAGAAAAAATACAGAGAGAACTAGATGACAGCATATTAGAAAATAAAGATAGTGTAGAACTAGCTCTTAGAGAAGAGACTCTAGTTACATGTAACGCTACACTCAGTGAAGGAGACGATGCTGAAAAGTTATGAAGGGGGATAGAAATAGAAGAAAATTATGACACAAATCTAAAGTCAATGATAAAAGATTACGAAAATTGGAACATAGAAATTGAGAGAAATGTAACTATTATAATGCAGGACACAGAAGAGATAAAGAAGTCTGAAGTGGAGAGAGAGGAATTATTAGAGAGATTACAAATTGAACTAGCAGAAAAGGAGAGAGAGAAAAGATATATGGACGAATTATTGGCTCAGAAAGAAGAGGACATTATTGAAATGTGGAGGATCGTTAAGGAAAAAGAAGAAATAATCTATGATTTAAGTATGAAATTGATAGTGAAAGAGCATGAAATTTTGATAATAAAAGAAGCCCTAATAGAGAAAGAGGGAGCAATTGAAAGTAAACAAGTTGACCATGGACAGAATCAGAGGTCAACTGTAGAAAAGTTAGTTAGAATAGTTGAAAAGCGCAGAAATACACAAGAGGAGAAAGTTACTATAGTCATAATAGATGAATGTAATGAGGGAAAAACTGCAAAGTGTGTTGCAGGAAGGGTGGAAAAAAGCATCCACAATTATGAAAATGTGAAAAGTAAGGAGAACCGCTGCTGTGGGTCCACGCAAAAATATGACATGGGCTCAGGGGAAGTTGGTGTTGAGTTGTTAAAAACGGTTGTTTATGACAGCGGGACAAACCTTCCTCGTGACCAAGAAGACAGGGAGAGTGACTATGTGGGGACAAGTCAAACCAGAAATAACCAGACCGTGACCGACAATAACTCAGTTAGGCGTCACAACCCATGTAGAATTAGAGCTAAGTACAGAGAATGTGAATCAGATGACCGGGGTGCTTGTCCGTTAGGGCTAATGATCTGGTTGATGGTGGGGATCATTCAAAAAATATTGATAAGCGGGCGTGAATACGAGTGGGTCGCCACGAACATGTACGGTAGCGAAGATACCCTTGACACGAGTTGGGGGTTATGTAACATTGCCATGTTAAAAGTCCCGCCTAGGCTCGCGTTGGAAACGAGCAGTCAAAATAACGATAACCAGGGGCGTGTACTGGTAGTAGTAGAAGATAAACGAAATATAGCACCAAGTACAATGACTAGGATTTTTTTTTCTGGGTTGGTTAACAAGTTGATGACTAAAGATAATTAAAGAGGACTTGATTATGATTATGTTTTTGCCTTGGTTGAAAAATTATTTTGAGGACAATGTGACGGGGTCTCACTAAAGGTCATGTGTTAATGAGTGTTTCATAATATTCATGGCCATTGAGTTGAATGTGTAAGATAAAAATTCAAACATAGAGACCTCATATGTTTTGATGTGGTTAAAATATTGTGTATGAAGATGTTATGCTTTTTGCTGATCATTATGAGGATATGATGATGGTTATGTTATAAAGATAATTATGAGTATGGATAGATAAGTTGTTATCTCCATATGCCGGAGGTATTAATAGATGCACATTATTGCAATATAAGTGATTGTAATGTGTGAAATGCAATCATGCTGAAATATTACAGTTTGGATAAGTGGTTATCCCTGTAAGATTACCTCATGCTGGAGGCAATCCTGGAATAAATATCGTAAGAGTTTATATGAGGAACCAGTAGAGTCAGTTAGAGCAACCTGTGTAACCTGTTAATATAGTAATCTTGAATATTCATGTTGTATATATGTTATGATTTTGATTATTTACACAATGAAAATGTGAGTTAGGCCAATGATGAGGAGCATGAACTAGTATTTAGCCAGACCCGTATGGCAGGGGAGATAAGCTGTACTGAGATATAATTTACTACGTCCTGTACAACAGGAGTGATGGGCAGTTTTTGGTAATACAATTAACCAAGTTCGTGGTGGCAGGAATGGCGGGCTGTATTTATATCCCAATAGGACTGTGACTATAGTGGGATAAGAGATCCCAATAGCACAGGTCCCGGTAAAGAAAGTATTAGAGCAGTGGTTGCTCGTTAAAAGGTCCCATGAGGTGGACAAGTACTAGCAATTTTTGTTTTGCCGGTTTGGTAATGTTGTAATTTGTAATAATATGTTGTTCTTGGGGTTCTTTTCTGCTCCTGAGATCTTGTACATATATAATCATTTTTTTCCCTGAGATCTTGTATAGATATAATTTTTTTTTGTCACCTGAGATCGGGTGTATATATTGTATATATAAGTATATTGTATATGTATATTGGTATAAAATTTGATTATCACTTATGTCTCATGATGTAAGACCTCGCATGTGTAAATTTTGTTTTTTGTTGCTGCTAAAATGACTTATTTTTGGAGACTATGTAACTATGTAATTCAAGTAGAGGACTGCTTCCGTTTGCTAAAGCGGCAGTAGTATGTTTTCCATGATGTAATAGATTAAGGGATTATGAATATGATGTATGTATATGATTCATATGATGCTGTTTCATGTATTAAGGCCAATTATTTTCATGATGTGCTATGAATGTGTATTGATTCCATACCCTGACTTATTTTGATTGTGAGATTCTACTAGCAAGTAGAATCTAACGGAAGAGGGGGTATGTCAAGGTATGAGAATCACTGTCAATGAATGGTTCTGAGTTGTTGCTGAGTTGTCAATGAGTTGGGTGAGTTGTTGTGAGAATGTTTTGAACTTTGTTCAGAGACTGACTTGTGAAGGTCAGGCAATGAAGTGAGAGGGCGCGCAAGGGCTATATATAGTGTGGGTCTGTGTATTGTGAAGAGACGAGTGGAAAAACATAGGAGAGACTTGTAACGTCAGTGTGTGGACGTTCGGCCAGGGCTGTGTTGTTTACGGATGGTGTTATTGACGTTGCTCGAACACTGTGAAGGCTGTGAGCCTGTATGCCTGTGCTGTGATGGCTCGAACACTGTAAAGACTGTGAGCCTGTATGGCTATGCTGTGATGTCTCGAATACTGTGAAGACTGTGATCCTGTAAGCCTATGCTGTGATGTCTCGATGGCTGTATGAAGGATTTATACGTGTATTTATAGTTCAATAAAGAACACCTTCTATTCGACAAGATTGTATCCAGAGCCCAGTGCGCAACAACTTTCAGATAATCGCCTGATCTGTGAACTATAACTATGATTAGGCTTACAAAGTTACAAAACCTACAACATACTATACTATAATACTTCGTGGCTCCTAATTTGGTTTGTAATACTACTTGTTGTATATTATAATCATAATTAAATTAACTTTTATTTAAAATACATGTATAATCAATGTAGTAGTATTGCGTTTTCACCTTGTTTTACTCACTCGGTAAACTGAATGTGACTAACACCACGCGCTAAACTTAGCGGTAACCACTTTGCCGATGTTTTGCTAATTTGAGTACTAATTTATTACTAATGGAGTAAACATGTTAACAAAAGCTATTATAACGAATCTTATACAAATTAAACTTAATTTAAATAAAGAAATCAATCGGATAATCAACTATTGGTAAGGCAACATGTAAAACTGTCGTGAATTAGATAAGACGTTCCTTCTTTTTGTTTACGCGTAGTGAACGCAAAATGGCTGACGCCTACCAATCAAAATATGCGGGAAATAGGTCAGATGTACCATCCAGCCAATCACCTTTATTTGTGTACACGTCATACACAATAGATTTACTAAAATAGTTATATTTAGGAAACCGTGTAATCGGATGGCATTCATAGCGTAATGTTCAGCTTTCCAACGATACCAAACTTGATAGAATCGAGCCAGGGTTTCCGTACAAACGAGTGTTGAAAATTAGCTATTTTCGGATAAAATGTAAACAAAACGTAGACCCCCACGCTCTTCAAACTACATTTATAGCATTAAAATTGTATGAAGTATTAATTTTAATTTTACAAAATGATAATAGAGATATTAATGTCACAGAATTTATTATTATTTTTTTTTTGAAATTTCGATATTTTTTCAAAATATTGACTATTTGTGACCCGTGAACTACTTATATTTAAATATATCTCTTAAAAATACCGCTATATTTTTTTTTATTCAAAACATAGGCTATTGGCATTTTATGAAATTTTCAGTTTAATGACGTCATTACTATAATTTATTTTATTAATTTTTGTTTTATTTATTTATTTCCAGTAACAATTTTAATCATTTTCGGTGTGCTGGTTTCTAAAATTAGTAGCATCATCGGGACATAAATTGCAAATAATATATATTTATTGAGTATTTTTGGTGCGAAGCTATCTAAAAATTGTAATGTCACAGACAGGACAGACAGAAAGACGTTACTAAACATAAATTGAGAATTAAATATATTGATATTTTTAAGTCAAGTAATTTATATTATCCAACTAATTTGTAATCAATCCATCTAGCTGATGGAAAGCGTGTATAGTCTCATTTATTAAAGAGAAATGGTTAGATACTCTAGTTATCTTTGCATGGCGGCTAAATCGTGCGTAAAATAAATTCAACAGTTAACACACGAAAGAACATTCAATAATTAATTAATTAGTTAAAATATATGATAACATAACAAAGAAAGGTTTTAAAAAATAGATGGACCTGGAGATTTCGTTCATACATGACTGGATGAATATGTTGGCTCTCACCAATGAAATAACTCCTTGTCTGTATGAAAGGGACACATGTTACTTTCACTAACACTTAGTGCATGGATGAGAGACCGAATTTTGGTTTGTAGGCCTATTTATACTGAATGATGACTTGTTAATTTAATAATGCTCTCATTGGTTGAATTCGTAGCAGCTGTTAATCCTTTTCTCCAATGTGTGAACTCCGTTTTCTTAATTAATTAGCTTGAGAATTATTTCCCTTTCGTTTACATATCTTGCGGTGCAGTTAAGAATTGGGCATACATACATTTTTAGCGCATTTTTTGAGAAGTCGAATGCGCTATTGTATCCGTTTTGTCCGTCTGTCCGTCCGTCCGTCCGTCTGTCATCACCCTAGATCTCAGCATCCATAAGTCCTCGACCCATAATGTATATCTGTTTTTTGTATGCCCTGACCTGCCATTTGTGCATCAACACTCAGTTACTCGATCCGACCTCTTGTAGTGGCAGTAGAGCTCCTGGAAGTTCCGTAGGACTTTAAGTCATTGTAACTTAATGGAACTTGTGAGTTGCGCACGGTGGTGTGTTTGGTGTTAAAGTTATTGGTTAGTGGTGCGAAAGCGTACAAAATTATTAGTGTTTTTTTGTTGAAGTCATTAGAATATGTGTAAAAGTTTAGAGAGTTTTACGTCATCATTTGTGGTGACTTAAATCAAGATCTTAGCGGCCCAGGGGCAGAAATTGAAAACTTTTTCGAAACAACCTTCAACATTCAACTATTTTCAACAAGATTGGCAACCACGATCTATCAAACAACAATTGACGGAGTATTTGGGCGATTAGCTGATTACAATTTAGAATGTTTCATTTATGAGTCCTATTTCAGTGACCACAAACCACTTGTAGTTAGATTAAAGAGAAAATTAAAAATTTAAAATATAAAGAAATGACTTTTAAATTAAAAAAAATTCAGGTATATTCATTACACAAGAAAACTCATAAAAATATGTCTAAAATCTAAACAAAATTACTGATAACTACATAATGCTGATATCTAACATAAGTACTGATACATAATACGAAAATGCGCTAACACGTCTTGAGTCCAAAAGGGACAAGGCTTAATATGATCTTTTCACACACATCGTTATCATACGCATCAGTTAATATTCTAAATTGAAACAATCTACCTGCATACATTGAGTGCAAAGCACACCCCTTTATCGTGTGCATCGGTTAATATTTTACATTAATTATATAGCAATATTTAACTTCACTTCTAAATTCACTTCAAAAGCTAATGAATTTGAAAAAAAATTCGTATACCTTGTCTGTATAATTACAACTTGTTTCAGTGTTACAATATGTAACGGTTAATTTATTACTTAGACAAGGTAAAGAGTATGCGTGTTTATGTCCAAAAGCAACAATTCTGTTATAATCTATTTAACAGGAATCACGTGACGTAATTTTGTCCAATGGCAACAGTTCTGTTATAATCTATTTAGCAGGAATCATGTGGCGTAATTTTGTCCAATGGCAACAGTTCCGTTATAATCTATTTAACAGGAATCATGTGACGTAATTTTGTCCAAACAGCAATAAATCCGTTATAATCTATTTCAAACAGGAACTATGTCCATGGTAAGCACAAGTGTTTTGGAAGAAGGAGAGGGTTTTACTGTGAGCTGCGTCTTGCAAACCATAAATATGTTACCGGTGACTTTTTACGAATACATCGTTAATTTATCCTTGCTTCGGAATGCGACTTTAATGTTTTCAACACGTTTAAAGAAAGAGGTAACAATGATTTTGTTGTATTTCGTTCGTATTATTAAAATCATTCTTATGGACAAACATTTGTTGGATAACTTAAAAAAAACATTTTCAGAAAGTGATCTACATGTTTTAATGAATAAATTTCAGTGCATATATAATTGGAGATTAGGTAAATCTCCTAGCGCTGCAGCAGAAAAGTAGAATTTCAGTTAGTATTGAGAACCCTCGTACCACATTTCTGTAAGATGGGAGCATACATTAAAATTCGTTGAAATTGTTCATTATGGGGAATGGCATTGGCATTATACCAACGAAATAAGTAAATTCATCATTGTTTGTTTGTTTGTTTGTTTGTTTGTTTGTTGTTTTTTTTTTTTTGTTTTTTTTTTTTTTTTTTTTTTTTTTTTTTGTTTTGTTTGTTGTTTTTTTTTGAGTGGGAAGCCGCCTACCATATTTCGGGAAGTTGAGGCCATAAAAAAAAGTCTAACGTTTTATCGTATTGGTTACCCTAAAAATATAATGATCGGAAAGTCCAGGAATAGTTTCGCAGTCTATAACTAGTCCTTGTCTATTTGTTAAGAATAAATCTAGTGTTTTATTTATTCCTTGTTTTTCAAATTTGCTAAAGTCTTATCAAAATTGGAATTAAAAAAGTATTAAATTGAACCTGGAAAATGTTAAGTTCAAAAGGCCTGAATATTTAAGTCTGGGTAATGATGTGGATATGTGTCAATATTTTTTTTAGCATTAAAAAAGATGTTGGGAAATAAATGCAAGGAAAAATTCTTAATTCTTTTAACATAAAGGTCTTTTTAACTTTGGCCACTGAGTAAATGAGTTGATCTTGACTGAACAAGGTAAATACAAATTTTATGGCACTTGTTAAAATTCTATAGGGTACTAAACTTCTAAAAATTCATATGATCGAGGTCGAAGGCAAATTTATTTTTTCTATTGTTAAATTTCAATACTTTATTCCCCGAATGGTTGGACCCTACAAATTTGACCCCAGGACGTTTCGACTCCTGTCGGTTTGATAACGGACTATTTAATTCCGGGCGATTCGAACCCCGGACAGTTCGACCACACAACGTTTCGACACTTTTGTTCTTAAGCCGCAATTGAAAAAATAATACAGTTTAACATTACTATCTCATAAAAATTAAAACCAATATGAAATAGGTATTTTTAACATTTAATCTACAATAGAACACATTAAAAATTATATGCACATACAAACAAATAATATACAATGCGAATTCATGATTGTAATAAATGTGCAAGGTAGGCGAAGGCGTTGATGCTGGTGTATGTTTGTAATGCTTGTTTGACACTTTCCTGCAGCTTACAATAACGTTTACGCCGAGGCTATCGTGTTCCAGTTGCAGCTTGTACTAGGATACACTTGTTCGAATAGCAGTCTTTAAAAATTCCATACATAAATGTCCACATTGTTGGATGTTGATAACAGAGGCGGCCTTGTTGTAAGACCAATTAAGAGGTGGCCCTACCGTTCAACCCTTTCTTGCACACGGCGTTGACGAATGTATGTGTGCTCGAAGTACGTTACTAATTCTTCTATGCGTTCAATTCGAGGAATACCATCCGCTAGCTCATCAAAAGTTTCAGCTATTTCATAAGCAGTTTTAGCTCTTGTATTTTGCCGAGTACACTTTGCGTGATGTAAAATTATCAGCCAGTTATTCTTGCCTTTGGAATAAGGACCCTATAGAGTGTTCATTACTGCCTTTTCAAACTCTGCGAGAATGAACCAGGTTGTTCTTTCGGCATCAAATTTCTCAAAATTGCCATTAATCTCTGATAATTTGTCTGCGTCTTATCGGGCAAAAAACAATAAAGAGCAGCTGGGTTCACGCCCTCTACAGACACAAAGTGAAATGTATAGAATTGATAACATATTTTTAGCACAACTTTGAATGTACCTTCGCATATTCACTGCTTGGAGCGCATCATTGCATCTATAACCACTCAATCGCCAAACACAACAATCAGATTATAAATCATAGATTACTAAGACACGAAACATTTCTGGTATTTCAAAGTTAGCATCACGTGATATTGGTGGTAATATCAGACCACCCTCTCAAGGGGGTGACACCAGTCTGTAAAACTCTATATATTCCCGTTATTTGGCACTGAAAAACTCAGAGGATTTCTATGGGTTAAATCATCAGGGGGTGACACCATAGGCTAACACCCCGGGTGACAAAACCCTAGTGACGCCTCTGCACCCTCTCTTTCCCTGGAAACATTTGACCTGTACAGCCTGGACGTACGACTGATTGTGTTCTTTTTTGGTAGGGCCATCATCACGTGATTAGGGAAAGTGGAAGTCACAACGAATGGTCGACGGTCGCACAAACGCTTCCTTTATTTGTTCTTTTGTTTCTCCTGCAGCCTTACTAGCTTTTGGCTCACACAAACTCGACACTCTTACAGACCAGGGGCAGTGTGTTACCCTCCACCGGTCCTGTCCCTACTCGTCACGTGACTGACCACCCCGTGCTGTAAAATAATAAAGAAATTAATGAACATTTCTTAGACACTATAAACAACATAAACCTAGAACAGATAGTAAAAAAGCAACTAGGAAAAACAAAATACTAGATTTATTCCTAACAAACAGACCAGGATTAGTAGTAGACTGCACAATAATTCCTGGGCTGTCTGACCTTGATATTGTTAGGGTAACCAACACAATAAAAACTAAAATAAATAAGATGCCTAGAAAAACATTATGTCTTTGGAATAAATGCAACGTAATAAAATTAATCCAATCAGCTTATAATTTCCAACAAAATTTCCTAGTCAATTCAGCATAGATAGCCTCGTAGAAGAAATATGGAAGGGAGTAAAAACAAATCTAAAAACCATAATTGATCAGCATATTCTAACAATAAAAACTTAAAATAGAATTAATGAATGCTGGTTCAATTTTAAATTTAAATAGTTATGCAAACTAAAGGAGAACTTATTTAAGAAATTTAAGGCTACCAATTTAGAAAGAATACAAACAAATTCTTAAAAATTAAACACTTGACACAAAAACTTAGCCTTAACTTCCAAAATAATTATATAAACAATGTGATAACTAAAGATAACAATAAAAACTTATGGTCCTTTATCAACTCAAAAAAATAATGGAGCCTTCAGGTTTTTTTTGGTGTTTTTTTGGCTTCCTTATGTCTCGTTAGACGACGGAATATTCTGTGCTCCTGTAGGATTTATGCACGTGATCTTGCAGCTTCTGCTGTGGCTGTACAAGCCCACTCGCGAATGGCAGCCTTTGCTGCACTTCTCACACTGAAAGGTAGTGCTGGTGGTTGGCTGAATTGCTCTGCTTTTCCTTTTTAGTCAAATTTCGTCTGCAACCTGCTGCAGGTATTTTTCCCCTGCTTCTAGCCCAGCAGTCAATGCCTGTCTCCAACTGCACCTGTCCCCAGCGAGTTCCTCCCAGCTATTTATGTCAATGCCAATAGCTTTGAGGTCTCTCTTACACACATCCTTGTAACGGAGGTGAGGCCGGCCTGTGGATCTCTTTCCTTTGGCCAGCTCAGAATAGAAGATGTCCTTTGGAATTCTGCCATCCTCCAATCTGCGCACATGTCCCAACCACCTAAGCCGACGCTGGCGAAGAAGAGTTGTTATGCTTTGGATTTTCACCCGATGTAGCACTTCGTTGTTGGTGACATGATCCTGCCAGGTAATTCCCAGGATGCGCTGGAGACAGCGCATGTGGAAAGCACTCAATCTCCTTTCTTGTCTGGAGTATAGGGTCCAGGATTCACTGGCATAAAGGAGGGTGCTTAGCACACATGCCTTGTAAATAGCGATTTTCGTATTGATGGTCAGCTTTTTGTTCCCCCATACTCTGGACATAGATCTAATCACTGATACCTTCAATACCACAATAATTGAGACAGCAAAAGATGTACTTGGCAAAAATCATGCCATAAAAAACCATGGGTCTCCACTTATATCCTAGAGTTATGAGATGAAAGAAGAAAACTTAATAACGTAAAGAATGCTAAAGAAGGAGCAATCAAATACAGAACAATCAATAAAAAGATCAGGAAAGAAATGAATAAAGCAAAAACAAATTGGATAGAACAACAATGCTCAGACATCGATGATAATCTACAGAGAAACAACTCAAAAAAGGCTTACAAGATTGTCAAAGATCTGACATCCACCAAGCAAGGTCGCATCTCAACAATTCAAGATAAATTTGAGAAATGTATTACAGACGAACAAGAAATAATAAAAAGATGGACCGAATACTGTTCTGAGCTATACAATGAAGACTTAAAGAGCGATGAAGTAGTGCTTAATTGCCCAACATCATCTAACATGGACATGCATTACATTCTCCGTGATGAGGTGGAGCTTGCGGTACGAAAATTGAAAAAGGGGAAATCGGCTGGAGCAGACAACATCCCGGGTGAACTGATACAGGCAGGAGGTGACCCAGTAATAAATATTCTAACCAACATGTGCAACAAGATCTGGCAGACAGGAGAATGGCCAACACCCTGGACTCAATCACTGGTTATAATGCTCCCAAAGAAGGGTAATCTACAATTGTGTCAGAACTACCGTACAATTAGCCTGATTAGTCACCCCAGCAAAGTCATGCTCATGGTAATACTAAACAGACTAAAACCACAATCAGAGCAGATCATTGCTGAAGAAAAAGCAGGCTTCAGAGCAGGAAGGAGCAAAACAGAGCAGATCTTCAACTTGCGTGTGGGCTGTGAAAAACATCTGCAACACCAGAGGGACCTCTTTCATGTCTTCATAGACTTCAAAAAGGCGTTTGACAGAGTGTGGCATGCAGCACTGTGGGCAACCATGCTCAAGTACAATATTAACGCCAACCTCATTACTGTGATCAAGAACCTATACAACAAAGCATCCAGCGCAGTACTCTACAACAACAAGCTGGATTCAAGACCACTGTAGGTGTCAGACAAGGGTGTTTACTCTCCCCCATCCTCTTCAACATCTTCCTGGAAAGAATTATGACTGGTGTGCTCGAAAACCATGTCGGAACGGTCAGCATCGGAGGAAGGATTATAACTAACTTACGCTTCGCCGATGAAATAGACGGCCTAGCTGGAAGCGAGGACGAACTAAAAGAATTC
This sequence comes from Radix auricularia, assembly GCA_002072015.1. Classification (NCBI taxonomy): domain Eukaryota; kingdom Metazoa; phylum Mollusca; class Gastropoda; family Lymnaeidae; genus Radix; species Radix auricularia. The sequence goes on along the minus strand of MUZC01000188.1, from coordinate 407,791 downwards.
CTTACAAAGCTAGAGAAGACGTCGAAGGCCTATGGCATGGAAATTAATGCAGAAAAGACCAAGGTCATGGCAAACAAGAATTTCACAAGTGAAATACGGATAAATGGTCAAAAACTCGAGGAGGTCCCTACCTTCAAATATCTAGGGGCTGTAATATCCGATGAAGGTTCAAAGCCAGAAATTCTTGCCAGAACGGCCCAAACAACTGCAGCACTAAGCAAACTGAAAAACATCTGGCAAAGCAAGAAGCTCTCCCTGAGATCAAAGATTTGACTAATGCGCTCTCTGGCGATGTCAGTCTTCCTTTATGGTTGTGAGGCTTGGACGCTCACGCAGACCTCCAAGAAAGAATTAGTGCGCTTGAGATGAGATGTTTTCAAAAGGTATTAAACATCTCCTACACGGCGCAAATCACGAACGAAGCGGTCCGCAACAAAATAAGTGCTGTCATTGGCCCTTACGAGGACCTTCTCACCTCAATTAAAAAGAGGAAACTACGATGGTTCGGACACGTGTCAAGATCTGGAGGTCTCTCAAAGACGATATTGCAAGGCACAGTCCAGGGAAGAAGGAAAAGAGGCAGACCAAGGAAGAGTTGGGAGGACAACATCAAGGTAGCGCTCTCGACTGTCATACTGATGGTCACGGGTTGGAATCCACACGAAGGTGAGGATTTGTTCTCGTGGCCTGAGGAGTCCCCGAGTCACCCAGCTCCGAATGGGTACCTAACTAGACAATAGTTTGGCGGCTGGGGTAATGCGTGGAACCCCTATAGCCGTGGCCTGTGACCGCTGCATCACTTGCCAACAGATCATCTCTCATGGTCTGTGGACGCAATTATCTTCTGCATAGAAGGAGCGTCTGTATATCTAAGATAAGATAAAGAGTGGACCGGCCTTTCATTAAGCGAATCCCAGAAGGCAGCTCAGAATCGTGACACTTGGCATGAGTTATTGCGCAGCTCAAAATGGTGCCTTAACGACCCAGCGTCGGGTTAAGGGACAGTTCAGTTCAGTTCATACTCTTTTTGAGAGCCTGGGCAGAGTTGTAGAAGCCTTGCCGATCCTTGCGTCTAGGTCGAAATCAAGGGACAGGTTGTTGGTGATGTTGGATCCAAGGTATGTAAAGCGTTCCACGGCCTCAAGTTGGTAGCCATCGATGGTGGTGTTGGGTGGGTCAGCGTCTTGGGCCATCACGTTGGTCTTTTTGAGGCTGATGGTTATTCCGAAATCTCTGGCGGCCTTGGCAAAGCGGTCCATAAGGCTTTGCAAATCAGCTTCGTTGTGAGTTGCAATGGCAGCATCATCAGCAAAAAGCATGTCCCTGATAACCGTTTCTCGGATCTTTGTCTTTGCCTTCAGCCTGGCCAGATTAAATAGTTTACCATCAGAACGTGTATGAAGATAGATCCCCTCTGATGAGGATCCAAAGGCATGTTTCAAAAGGCAGGCAAGAAAGATGCCAAAGAGTGTCGGGGTGAGGACGCAGCCCTGTTTGACTCCACTGAGGATATCAAATTGAGGAGAAGTTGAACCGTCATACTGCACCGTGCCTTTCATACCATTGTGGAATGACTGAATAATATTGAGCATTTTTGGTGGTTAGCCAACTTTTGCCAAGACTTTAAACAGACCATCTCTACTGACCAGGTCAAAAGCCTTTGTTAAGTCAATGAAGGCAAGGTAAAGGGGCATGTGTTGCTCTCGGCACTTTTCTTGAAGATGTCTCAAAGAAAAGATCATGTCGATTGTTGACCTTTCTGCCCGGAAGCCGCACTGTGATTCAGGATATACTATTTCAGCAAGTCTTTGCAGTTTATTTAAAACAACGCGTGCAAAGACTTTACCCACGATGCTGAGGAGGGAAATGCCTCTTTAGTTGTTACAGTCACTTCTGCCTCCTTTATTTTTTATACCGCGTGATAATATTGGCATTTCTCATATCCTCTGGTACAGCTCCTTCTTCCCAGCACTGGCAGAGGAACCCATGAGGGTGTTCCAGCAATACACTGCTGCCGCATGTGGCGAGAAAGATGTTGATATTGGCTTGACAAGTTGTCTAGGGGTATATTATTTAATTTATTCTCTCTCTGCCTACACGAGCATACTTTAGTGATCTCTCACAATACGATGATCAGCAAACAAGATGGTGAAATTGTAATAATAATTTATTTTACAATATTTACAGTGAGCGAAAACAAGTTCCGTTATGGCCAAAATTCATCATAAGGCTTAAGCCAAGCAATATTACAATTATATGGTAAATACTTAAAAATTTTTAGGAAGGACTGCCCCGCTTCTTGAACGGTCGGTTCTGCAATTCTGTCCTATAGGCTGCTTCACCTATTGTTCCAGGTGACTTCGGTGATCACGGATTGTGTGATTAACCGGCTTCTACACAGGTGATGTGTAGGCATCAACCAGTGCGGTTGGCTTCTTGTTGGCTGCTTCACCTATGGTTCCAGGTGACTTCGGTGATCACGGATGGTGTGAATAACCGGCTTCTACGACTATAAAGTGTAGGCAATAACCTGGGTGGTTGGCTTCAGCGTTACACTTGGATTAAGCTAGTGATGATGATTTGTCCTCCTCTGGTCCTGTCGATCGGTGCAGGGTGAGGTAGGGGTTGGATGCAGGTCGCTTGGATAGCGGTGAGTCCAGCTCCTGGTCCAATCGTGGGTTGGGGGTTCGGATGCAAGTCGCGTGGATAGCGGTGAGTCCAGCTCCTGATTCAGGTATGTCGACACTTCGTTAGGACGGTTGCTGTCTGGAGTTCAGGTTATCTCGCAGTAAAGTCGGGTGCCTAGAAACCAGACTGAGATAGAAATAATACATATGAGGATGGTTTCTATTCTCGTCTGTTTTGATCCACCTTTTGGGAAGCCGAGCCTTCAGAGCCAGGGGCCAAATGGTGATCAAATACATTTTCATGAACACATTGTTATTAAATACATACATACATATATATATCATGAACTGGAAATAATATTTCACTATCATTGGGTAAGCGGATGGTGGAATAAATACAATGTTATTATTGGTTACACCAATATAATTCCATCCATCAGCCTGACGGTTAATTAATACATTTTATAATATAATACTGAAATGATAATTCATCCTGTGAGTGGATGGTAGAATAAATTCAATGATATTATTGGTTACACCAATACAATTCGGACCATCTGCCTGACGGTTATTTAATATGTTTTATAACCTAAGACGTAAATAGTAATTCATTACCATCTCGTAAATGAAATAAATATAATAATAGTTATATTAAAGTTAATAATAGTACTAGTTATGCTAATACAATTCAATCCATCTGTCTGATGGTTCGCGTGTTATCATTTTTAGTTATGAAAGGAGAAATACATGTTTGCACGCGGCTGGCGAATGGCTAACTGGGTCAACATGTCTCTACAGTTTCAATATGACATTGCACGAATATTAATATTTAAATATCGGCGTTAAATACGCTCACAAATACCAGGGGAATAAGTTAGAGTTACAACTTACATAGATTCTGGCCACGAATAATTTGTGCCGGCTTTCTCGCATCAAAGGATGCTTAGAGATGTGGTTCAGTGGCTTGAACACTCAAATCGGATAGCACTCCCTTGATGTTTGGGCGGAAGGAAAAAGGACGATGGTTCTTGTTGCAGTGATTTTATACTGGAGATGATAGCCTCTTTTTCGGGCAGTTCATTGCATATTTAATTATTGACATTTGATCCTTGAACTCTTGGAGAGTAACGTCCCTTTGTTTTGATTCTGTTCTCGTGCAAATAGCAGTGGGCTCACAAATTTCGCCCACCGCACTTGTTTATCTCAGGTGGTATTCCGTCCTGACTGGGGGCCTTGGCTATTGGTAATCGTTCAATAGCTTCATTTAGTTCTGCTAGTGTGGGTATGTCGTCCAGTTCTGCCATGAGGGGGAAGCTTTGGATGGCATCGATGGCATCTTGGGTTACATGATTTTGATGGGAGTAAAGTTCTGAATAGTGCTCCACCCATCTGTCCATTTGTTTAACCCTGTCACGGATTATTTCTCCTTCAGGTATAGCCACACTAAAATGCTCAAATAATAAAACCTATAATGATAATGAGACTTAAGCTAATATCGTTAACACATATTTTGCATCCTCATTTTCTGCCTCAGGCGACAAGGAAATTTCTATAAATTTAAATAAAATGGAAGAAATAGGTTACATAAGTGTAGATGACATAGGTATACATTCACTCCTAAAAAAACTTTAAAATAAACAAAGCTTCTGGCCCAGATGAATTGCCTGCCAGGTTATTAAAAGAATTAAGCAATGAACTGTCCCCAATCCTTGTAGTTCTTTTTCAAGCCTCTCTAAACCAGGGTAAAGTGCCCTAGGATTGGAAATTAGCCAATTTAGCCAATGTAACGCCACTCTTTAAGAAAGGTGTTAAGTCTAACCCTGGAAATTACAAACCTGTATCACTTACTAGTATCACATGTAAATCACTGGAACACATAATATATTGTAGAGTAGTTAATCACCTTGACAAATATAATGCCCTATGCCCACACCAACATAGCTTTAAAAAAAACAGATCATGTGAAACACAATTGATAGGTCTAATAGATAATAATGATTAAATAGATACAATTTTACTAGACTTCTCAAAAGCATTTGACAAAGTTCACCACCTTAGTTTACTTAAAGATCTTTAATACTTTGAAATATCAGGCCCCTTACATCACTGGATCCAAGATTTCCTATTGGGTAGGGAGCAAACTGTAATAATTAATGGATCTAAATCTACACCAATAAAGGTTTAAATTAGGAGTTCCACAAGGAACTGTCATGGGACCCTTACTATTTTTAATTTATATAAATGACTTATCCAACAATATCTCAACAGGAACAAAAGTTAGGTTATTTGCTGATGATTGTATAATCTATAGAACAAGCAAGTCAGAACAAGATAGCAAAATTTTACTAAAATTCTTAGATTCATTAATAAAATGGGAAACCAACTGGAGTATGTCTTCCATCCAGAAAAATGTCAAATGCTAAGAGTAAAAAAGAAAAAGAAACAAATAAATTCAAAATACTTCATTCATGGAAAAGAACTAACCCAAACTAAAGATGCAAAATACTTAGGGGTCATAATAAATGAGAAACTATCTTGGAATCCCCATTTCAATGTTGTGATTTAAAAATCAAACAAAACCTTAGGCTTTATAAAAAGAAACTTTTACAAAGGTAACAAAGATATAAAACTAAAATGCTACCTTACCCTGGTGAGACCTATACTAGAATATGCATCTTCTGTATGGGACCCATCCACCAAAGAAAATATTGATAATTTACAACAAATCCAAAAAAGAGCTGCCAGATTCATACTGGAGAATATTCAAAACTGACAAGAGTAACACCATTAGTTAAATCATTAAACATTGAAATACTAGAGGATAGAAGAACCAAGAGTAAATTAGTAATTATACATAAGCCAATTAATTCTAATTTAGAAATACAACACAAAGATAACTTAATACAGCCCTTAGATAGACATAAAGATAAAAACACCTTTCTTATTCCATATGCAAGAACCATCACATGCACGTTTTCTTTCTTTCCGTCCGGTATTCGGGCGTGGATTATTTTGCCTGAAGAAACCAGGGAAGCCAACCCTTTATCATCATTCAAAACTCTAGTAAGAATACAGGACTAAAAACACAAACCATAGAAATAGGTAGGACGCAATAATCTTCTGTACAGAAGGAGCGTCTGTAACGTATAAGATAAGATAAGAGGGCTGTTAAGTGGTTAACTTGAAATCCACTTACATCGAGGGCTGGAGTAAACCTGTAGTGACCTGTGACGCTTATCAAAGCCGACTGCAGAGATTGTCTCCAGCAGACGGCTAATCAAACATCAATAATTATGAAAACGTAGACGTAGGATTGATGACACCTTTTATCTATTTCTAACGTTTGACCTTTTATCTATTTCTAACGTTTGACCTTTTATCTATTTCTAACGTTTGACATTGTATATATTTCTAACGTTTGACCTTTTATCTATTTCTAGCGTTTGACCTTTTATCTATTTCTAACGTTTTACCTTTTATCTATTTCTAACGTTTGACCTTTTATCTATTTCTAACGTTTGACCTTTTATCTATTTCTAACGTTTGACCTTTTATCTATTTCTAACGTTTGATTGGTGTCAAATTAATTTTATGACTTTTTAAAACATAAAGACATCGTATTTTAAAAAGCCATTAGCCACAACTTTTACAAATTTTCTGATATTTAATTTTTTTTTCAACTTATTATGTTTTCTATATATGAGTCATTTATAATTCATTCCTACCCCCAACACTGTTTTCCCTTGTTTCATTCCCAGCATCCGATGATAAAAGAAAGAGGTTGGAAATTAACATTCGAAACAATCAGCACTCCTAATTTTCTCAGTAACATTGTCAAGGAGCAAACTCTTGTAAAACTTGAGGTGACCAAAGCAAAGTGCAGCGATTCGGGGCGATACAGATGTACTGCAGCTTATATCCTGGCCGACTGTTGTGTATTAATGCATTTTTCTACCATCACTGAAATTTTTGTCAAAGGTACAGAAAGAAAATGTAATAAGGTTATAAAATAATTAATACAGCATTTTATTAACTTCTCAGAATCATGACTTCTTATCATTTCAGTTTTTTTTTCTGGTGTTTTCATGTCTTTAAAAAATTCCATTTTTAAGGTCAATCTAATCCACTTTTTGTTGAAGAAACAAGCAAAGGCAAGAATAAATGATTATATATAAAGTAGTTTTTTTTAATAGCTTATTGGGGGTGGGATAACGAAGTCAATATGGCGCTCGCCTCGCAAGCTATGTGGCCATAAAAGAAATGTTGATGGATGACTATTGCTAAAAAAAAACACTCCCTTTACCTGTAGAGTAGATGGGCGCCACCAAGGTCTACAAAGCCCGTGTAATTTCTAATGGAAACATCAGAACCCCCTACGACCGCAAGGATATGGGACACACACACACACAAATATGACATGTATTTTAAATCAATTGCCTTTTACATTTCTTCTAGTCCCTTTGTACGAGTTTGAATTCAAAGTGTTTGCACGGACAGACACACATGACTTTGTGGAGGGAGAGACAATAAGTATGATGTGTTCAATACAAGTGAGTTGGATTATTTAATACTAAATTATTATTACAAATGTTTATTTTTTAACATATATTGACCACCAAAAATATTTAGTAACATTAGAGAGATGGCTAATAAAATACACAATCGATAGCAGTTGATAGGATTCAACTATTACATCTTGTCTACAGCGAGCGAAAAACTGATGAATTATTGGGTGGAGTTAATGGTAGACATGTCGAATTAATTTAACGACCAAGTCATATAAGAATTTCAAACTTTATTAAACGACCAAGTCATATTAGAATTACTATTATTATAAGACGACCAAGTCATATTAGAGTAACTAACATTATTAAACGAGCAAGTCATATTAGAATTACTAACATTATTAAACGAGGAAGTCATATTAGAATAACTAACTATTAAACGAGCAAGTCATAATTAGAATAACTAACATTATTAAACGATTGAACGACCAAGTCATATTAGAATAACTAACATTATTAAATGACCAAGTCATATTAGAATTGCTAACATTATTAAATGAGCAAGTCATATTAGAATTACTAACATTATTAAACGACCAAGTCATATTAGAATTACTAACATTATTAAACGAGCAAGTTATATTAGATTAACTAACATCATTAAACGAGCAAGTCATATTAGAATAACTAACATTATTAATCGACCAAGTCATATTAGAATTACTAACATCATTAAACGAGCAAGTCATATTAGAATTACTAACATTATTAAACGTCCAAGTCATATTAGAATTACTAACATTATTAAACGAGCAAGTCATATTAGAATAATTAACATTATTAAATGGATATGTGTTAGTCTACTCTCGTTTTTTAATTTTGGGAGAATAGAGAAATTTACGACACATAAAAAGGTTTCGTTTTCTTTTCTTTAATCGTTGTAGCTACTGTCTCAACAATAGTTCTAGATTTAGGCAGAGTCAGTTACTTATTAATGTATGTAAAACTATTGAATTAATGTTTAGCAAATCTTTTGAATAACTTTGTGAATATGTTTTTAAGATTAAAAAATTAACTCATAAATTCTGTATTTATTAATGTATAATAGTACTCTAAATAAATGGCTTAAGTTGTAATAAATTAGGTGTATGTTTCTAATGATCAAAAACAGCATTATTGTCCTTATGCCGGAAGGAGGCACCATCGAAGCCCTTAAAACTTATAACAACAATATCATGTAGGTCTATATGTCTCTAACTTAAATCAGTAAACTGTTGAGTTCTGGACATACAACTTGATGTACTTACTGTACTGCCTGGTCTCTGAACACCTTACTGTACTGCTTGTTCTCTGATGACCTTACTGTACTGCCTGGTCTCTGATGACCTTACTGTACTGACT
>MUZC01000188.1:353524-365769 GCA_002072015.1 Radix auricularia | reverse complement strand
TATGGGTGGGGGGGGGTGGGGGGCGTTTCCCATGTTCAACCCAAACCCACTTATTTATAGCAAAGCGCCAGCACTCCAACGAAACACCTGAATGGGTGTTAGGCTTAGCTGATTTAATGAAGGAAAACCATCACTTTATTGACAGTTAAGACTCTAATGAAGAATTCAAGACTAGACACGAACGTAGGACGCAATAATCTTCTGGACAGAAATAGCGTATGTATAAGATATATAAGACAATGTTTGACTCATGTTATTTGATTTCACATGTACAAACCTGATCCCATCTGAGACAACATTCCCAGTAATGTAAACATAACAATGAACATTTTTGAAAATGTGGACTTTTGAAGTAAACTAGAAACCACAAAGTCGCATTCAAAGGTATCAACTCTCAACGATCAACCAGCAAGTATGAGACTACAGATTGGAATGTCATTGGGGAACAGCATCATGTGCTCTCCACAACGGTATGTTAATTGCCTTTCCAGGTCGTGTGTCAATAGTGTGCCATACTCTCTAATCACTTATTGTTTGACACAGCACGGATCATGGTTAATAATTCCATTTCGGCTCAACCTGGCAGCGGTTTTTACTTTTTTAGTTCAACTTACTTTCTATTTTGGTACAGTAATATCGGGCGTCGCTAGGGGGGGGGGTGCGGTGGGTGTGGGCCGCCCCGAGTGACACCATCAGGGGGTTTGACACCAGACTGTAAAATTATATATATTCCCGCTATTTGGCACTGGAAAACTTGGAGGAGTTCTATGGGTTAAATCATGACGGGGTGACACCAGGAGCTACCAGGCTTGCGTACTGATTACGCTCCTCTATGGATGCGAGTCATGGACCACTTATACCAGGCATGAAAGAAGGCTCAAAAGCTTCCACCTCAGACGCCTGCGCCGCATCGTTGACACCAAATGGCAAGAGAAAGTCCCCAACACAGAGGTCCTGGCTAAAGCAAGCATGACCAACACTCCAGCCATACTGAGCCAAAGACGCCCCCGCTGGCTTGGACACGTCAAGAGAAGGCAAACTGGTCGCAAACACAAAGATGGGCTATTCAGCGAGCTGGCAACATGGAAAGGGTCAGTTGGTCAGCCATGTCTGAGATACACAGACATATGAAGAGAAAGGCATGAAAATAGCCAACATTGACATACAAAACTGGGAAACCTGGCTGAGGATAGGACCCAGTGGCGGGCTATAGTGAAAGAATGATCACTAAGAGCAGAGGAGCAAACTAGGGAAGAAGCAGTTGGAAAAAGAGCGAAGAGAAAGGCCAGGCAACACTGCCCAACTACATTCGTGTGTGTAGCATGCAGAAGAGACTGCCACTCAAGGCTTGGTCTCATCAGCCACACCAAGAGCTGCAAATAATAAAGATAAATCTATCGTCTTTCGTAGACGGACAGATGCCATATATAGAAACATCTGTCAGTTGAACTTTTATTTAAAGTTCCTAGTTTTAATGTGACGTTAAATTTCTTAAATTCCCCCTCCCCATCATCACACACTGTCACAAATGGCGCGTGACGTCATTTACGGACGGCCAATTAACGTTAATTTTTTTACGATTAATCGAGAAATTAATCGTTTATATTCCGCAGACAGACAGACAGATAGACAGATAGATAGATAGATGGATAGACGGATGGATAGATGGATAGATGGATAGATGGATAGATGGATAGATGGATAGATGGATAGATGGATAGATGGATAGATGGATAGATGGATAGATAGATAGATAGATAGATAGATAGATAGATAGATAGATAGATAGATAGATAGATAGATAGATAGATAGATAGATAGATAATACTTAACATTATAATACCCATTTTTGCCTTTCATTTCTTTATGGTAAGTCAAACACAAAATTCTTATGTAGTTAAAATTAAGTTGCACCGTCGCAATTGTGCCCGGAGCGCATGCGCAAACATGTGTTGTCAAGATAAACGTTGTGGACACTAGGAAAACAGTTCACATATACATTATGCAGTGCCCACAATTAATTAATGAAACTTTATGAAAATGCCTTTCTATTTTGAAATGAAAATTGCTATTTTTCTTTGAACGTAATTTAACCATGATTTATTAACTAGTTTGTTCTAAATTGTAAGTATTCGTGTGTCTAGAATACATTTTCTAGTTTACTGACTAGTAGTTTCTAGTACTAATAGACTAGTCACACTGTCGTCTTTGTCATTATGACATTAATTAATGTCAGTACAGTACAGCTCCGCATTAAAATTTACTTTTCGTTAGTAACTGATTTTCTTAGTCCCTTGATGTTAAGATTTGGCTCTGGGCTAAGACTAAGACCAAGTGGCTGAAACTGAATCCATTTAAGTTCCCAAATGGGTTATATAGCAATTATTGAATTAATCAATTTCAATTAACTCTTAAAGTCGCAGAAGGGTTAGCAATAAACTTCCGCCTCAGTCCCATAAGGATTTCCCGTATTACGATAACTGGTTATGAAATTTAAAAATTTGCGTAAAATCCATTTATAATATTATTGTCATACTGACTTAATTTTTTAGGCTAATAATGGTTATTTTACACATCCAAAAAACTTTACTGAGTTTAATACAATATTTACCTTTAGTTTAGTACTATTATTTTAGTAATAAAGTATAACGAAAACGTATCTTCGAAAAAAAAAACCCGTTAAAACTACCAAAAACATCATGAATCGAGCGATAACACTAGCATGGGCAACGGCCGCCATTGCCGGAAGTCGAATACATCATTTTACAAGCATTGGAGAGTTTTTACTTTCCGAGATCTCATTTCTAACGAGGGTGGTATCTAGGGACCTATTACCACGCTTTACGGATAGCGGGAAGAGACGCATTACGACGCTTTGCGACTTTAAGAGTTAATTCTCGCATTCTTGTTCTGTTCCTTTGTTTTTTAGGTTTAGATTTAGAATTTTTATTTGTTAATTTAGGGTTTGGGTTAGGTTTAGTTTTAGAATTTTAATAGTTGAATTTTCCAATTTCTTTGGTACGCAGCATATGAACAAAAACGTTAATGTCAGGATTCAACTGACCAAGTTTTTGAGTAGAGGTTTTAAAATAAATATTTCTGAGTATGAAAGTCTAATAACTTAATAACATGTAGATGTAGACTGTAGACAATTTAATCACTTTCAACAGTCCTCAATAGTCTAATGGTGTAAAGTATGTTATGTCATGGATATGAATCAAGTATAATAAGTATCCCCAAGATGTACAGAAACTTTCTTTCATCTCTTTACCTGCTTATTAACTTATTCTATTCTAGACAAATAAATTTAGATCTAGAAGCCAGAATCAAAAGATATATTATATTGATATTCATTTTCAGATCTCAAAAATGGATTTAAAAGTTGTCATCGATATTACAATTCAACAGTCCACATAGTGACATTTCTCTTTCTTTCTTTTTTAAAACTTTTTTCATCTAACCCTTCTGTCTTTTTTTCCTAGTCCTATCATTTATGTTTTAAATTTTTGCATACTATTACTATTACTTTAATGAGATTTTGTTCTGATGGATACCAGCGGAATCATCAAAATGGCCATTTAAATTAAAACCATCATCTTTCAATAACCAACATGACTCACTTATTTAACTAACACCTAACACATTGGCGTTTTTAACATTTTTATTTCAAATATTAACTTTAAAAATTACTTAGTTAGTTAAGTAGGCTAATTGGAATTTTTCAGACTCAATAAGTAGTAATTAAATTTTCAAATGTGATGGCAAACTTAAATTATTCTTGTAAGCTTTAACTCATAATTATTTATACATGTATTAATTAGTGATTGTCTTTGTCTCATTCATCTCAATAATAATTATCAACATTTAAGACGCTAAAAAATGCAAGACTAGACTCAAACCATGGATAAGCGTAGAACACAATAATCTTCCATTTAGAAGGAGCGTCTGTAACAGATAAGATAAATCTCATCAGTATATGCATTCATCATGTATAAAGAGTATACTTTATTTTGGGTTAGAAATCATATTTAGAATTACTAACATCACAGCCCGCATTAATAGATAATTACTTGTTGTAATTGACTTGAAATGGATTTTTAGAAAGCATTTTCATTTATAAAAAAAAAGGCTAGGAACCCCAGAATCAAGTTTCTGTGTACATTGACAATATAATTTAATTATATTATTTGATTAAAATTACAGACAGCAACTGTAAAAGACAAATAATCCTACTATGAGTGCCAGGTCTACCAAATCACAACAAAGAAGGCCAACGAAATCTGGCAGACGGAAATCAACTGTAGGCAGCGAAAGGACTGAGCTTGATGAAGGATCTTTAGGTATCTAATATTTTCTATTGGGAAGTAGCATTAAAGAAATTTAAATAAGAAGGTAGCAGTTGATAAAAGATGTGAGTTCTAAATTAAGTTTTCTTGTTAAAAATGCTGAATTAGCTCAACATAGTGATGATTTTTCTAAAATAATATTTTTACTGTAAAAAACTAAGTAAAATGAGGTATTGTTTGTAAGGAGTTTTGCATGTAAAATGAGGTGCCAGAACAAGTTACCAATGTGTATCCTATATAAATATATACATAAATACACACACTAAAAACAACACTGAATATGTGTAAATAACAATTCTACCTAATTGAAACCATTCAGAAAAATCATATACTTACCTTGCAAATAGAATAGAATCAACACACATTGACTTATTTAGAATGAGTAACCTACTACAATCTCATTAGATGCACATTCATTGTTGTCTTCACAGATGTGGATGGAGAGAATGACAGAGGTAAGACTGAATTTGTTTGCAGTAGAGTGAGAATAGCTAATAATAAACAATTTGGTATTTACTCTTTTGTTAAGTAATACTAATTATTATTGTTTTAATATCTACTTGACTGGGAAACTAGATTTAAATGTTTTTTTTTTAAAAATTAGCTATTATAATAAATCTAGGGTCCCATTAGGCATGCTTCATTTAGCTTGCTCCCATAAAAATAGATTTTAAACACTGCAAATGTTGATAGCTTTGTAAATTGGGGTCAGTTTAGTGTGGTTTTTGTGGTAGGTAACCTATGCAAAAGTCTTGAAGTGATCATGTGGGTGCTAGATGATGAATATTTAATCTAACAGGTTTACCCGAAATCAATATTTTGGAAGATGTTCAATCAGGAGATCGGGACTCCGATGCATTTAGAGCTGCAGAGCAGATACCTGATGAGCAACCTGAGAGAGATGCAGTGAGTAAAATAAAATGACTTTATTTAAATAATTGCATTAGAGTCATTAGACCGTGTAAATGTTAGTCATCAAATAATGGCATGAGAGTTATTAGACCTTATAAATGCTAGTCATCTAATAATGGGATTAGAGTTATTAGACCGTGTAAATGTTGGCGGCTGGGTAGCGAAGTCAATAGTGCGCTAGCCTCACACACTGAGGTGCGTGGGTTCAAGCCCACGAAAAGCCACTGTAAAAATGTTGTGCAATGACTAATGCTTAGAAAGTCCTCCGCTGACCTGGAGAGGGATGGGCGCCGCCAGTGTCTATTAAGCCAGAGAATATTCTAATGGAAACATTAGAATCCTCTACGACCTCGATAAAAAGAGGTTATGGGACTAAAAAAAAAAAATGTTAGTCATCAAATAATGGCATGAGACTCAATAGACCATGTAAATGTTAGTCATCAAATAATGGCATGAGACTCAATAGACCGTGTAAATGTTAGTCATCAAATAATTTAAAAACTGTATGTAACCTGAGAGGGTTGTTAATATTACAATTTTTTTTTTCATCGTTAATTTTTTTGAAATCTTTCATGTGAGATGTTCTAAAGTAGTGATGGCAAATCTATGACATGCGTATGATTGTCAGCTTGCTGAGATTCATCAGTCGGCACCTGACTACAATAACTCTTCATTAATCAAACCAGCTAAGCTAAACCCCCATCTACAATCAGGCAAAAGGCACAATAATTGTCTTACCTTTTAAAGCCCCATGAGGTTTCTGTTAAACTTCCGCCTCAGTCCCGTAAGGATTTCCCATATTGCGATCAACTGGTTATGACATTTAAAACATTGCTGTAAATGTATTTAAGTTATTATTGTCATACTGACTTCATCGTTTAGAATAAGAATGGTTATTTTACGTATCTGCATGACCTTCCTTGAGTATAATACTATTTTTTTACCTGTAGTTTAGTTCTATTGTTTTTATGAAAAAGTATAGCAAAATTCACATCTTCAAAAAAAAACTGTAAAAACTACCAAAAACTTTGCGAATCGAGCGATAACACTAGCAAAGGAAACTACCGCCATTGCCATAAGTCAAATACATCTTCTTTTACGCACTCAAGAGTTTTTACTTTCTGTAATTTCATTATTAAAGAGAGTTCTATTGAGGCATGCTTTACCGCGCTTTGGTAATAAAGACTATGTTCGGATTACCCTGCTTTGTCAATTTAAATGACAATCAAGATTCTGCATGCGAATGCTGAAAAGGGATGGTAAAAAGAAAAGCTTTTATGGATGTGATTAAGATGAATGTAATATTTACGCATTTAGTGTATGATTCCTAACTCCTTAAAAAAAATTCCAATAGTCGTTTTCATAGTTTTATTAACTTTTTTTTTGTTCAGATGGAGATGATAAGAAGGCGGCTGGTTGTCACTGGAGTAAGTGATATCAGCCTCTCCCCAGAGGAGGAGAACACCATAAGAGGATTCATAGAGGATGAGTCGATCAGACTGCTGGTGGCTTACCACGACAAGACCAGGGGCTTTCACGTGGACTACATCATCCCAACATTCCCCATCCAGCAGCTCTGCTACTTCATCAAGACAACCAACACCCAAGTGGTCACAGGCGTCAACTTCCTGAAGGAGATCCAGTACGGCTCCATCAAGGGAGGCCACATCGAGAGCCTGCTCCGGGTCATGATGGGGATCTATGCGCCCATCTTCTTTGAGAATCGCTCGTGGCCTGACAGTATCCTTGATACGCTTGCACGTGTGTTGTACAGAATTATTATTCAGCTTTTTTAATGTATGCATTTCAGATTCTGCTGTCTTTGGATCGGTAAGGAAGATTTTTGTGCCTGCAAATTGTCTTATATTTTGATATTAATAAATTTCTAATGATGGTGTTCTTCTACAGTTCCTATTGTCTTGCTAGTTAAGTCAAGCAGGCATTTAGCACTCTTATCTTCAAAAGCTGTCATATCTGGGGAGCAGTTGTGGGATGTCATATACGTGGAGCAGTTCTCAGTGTTTAATAGTGCATGTGGAGCATTTCTCAGTGTTTAATAGTGCATGTGGAGCATTTCTCAGTGTTTAATAGTGCATGTGGAGCAGTTCTCAGTGTTTAATAGTACATGTGGGGCAGTTCTCAGTGTTTAATAGTACATGTGGAGCATTTCTCAGTGTTTAATAGTACATGTGGAGCATTTCTCAGTGTTTAATAGTGCGTGTGTAGTGCACAATGTGCTGACTGTCCTCAATTATCCCAAAATCCTGTTCGTAATTTCTTTAACCGGCCTCTAGGTATTAAGAATGATTTTTCAGCCCAGCTCCACAGGTTCCTTGCCAGCTTGACAGACACAAGATGGAAGCTAGAGGGTAAAACCGTTCTGTACATCCCCACTGAAGGGATGAAGATACCAGTAGAGGAGGCGGCCAAAAATAAAGAACTTGTCCAAAGACTGGAAAGTAAAACATTTTATTCAAGCTAGATGTTGTTTTTTTGTTTTATCAAGCTCAGCGGTTAACCTCGTCTGTCCGTCCATCACAGCATTGATTTCTACACCTGAAGAATAATTAAACTTTTGCCAATGATGAATGATTTGATAACAGAGAAAAGCATTGAGTCAAAAGATTAATTAGTCACATTTTTATGCATGCATTTTAGATGCAAAGAATTCAAACAAGATGGTTCAAATTTTAAAATTTTAAACTATTAAGCTGTGGCTGTTGAACTAAACTTAGTTGATAATGTGCAACATGTAAATTCAGTTTTATGATAATCAAATAATCTTGTGAACGTTTAATGCCCCAGAAGGTTTTTGGCAAACTTGCTCCTAAATCCCATAAGGATTTCCCGTAATGCAATCAATTGGTTAAGTAATTTTAAAAATTGTGTAAAATGTATTTATATTGTTAAAGTCATACTGACTTCATTTTTTAAAATAATGATGGTCATTTTACATAACCAAAAGAACGTCTTGAGTTTAAAGCTATTTTTACCCGTGGTTTAGAACTATTATTTTTATTATAAAGTATAGCAAAATTGCATTTTCAAAAAAAAAAAGCCCGTAAAAACTTCTTGAATCTAGTGATAACCCTAGCCATATAAACGGCCGCTAGTGCCGGAAGTTGAATATGTCAACTTTTGCGCACTGAAGAGTTTTTACTTTCTGTCATTTTGTTTTTAAAGAGAGCTCTATTGAGGTGCGCGTTACCATGCTTCGGGCATTAAATGTTAATAATGTGCAACATGTAAATTCAGTTTTATGATAATCAAATAATCTTGTTAAAAAATACTTTAATAGGTTATTGAAGAAATTGTGACTTATTTTGTCGAGTTTTATTCTGATGAAAAAAAAATGCCCTGCAGAATAATTGTAGGATTACTAATTATCTGAAATGGTTGCAGCCTCCATGATCCACTGGGCCAGGCAGATCAAAGAAGTTCTCAGCACCCAGGATGCCTTTGAGATGGCCGAGAACTCTGGCCCGCTGGAGGAGATTGAGTTCTGGAAGAACCGCTGTGCTGACCTCTCTGGCATCACCACACAGCTTGATAAGGACGGGGTCAAGAAGATCACCCAGATCCTGGAGCTTGCCAAGTCTTCCTACGTGGCACCTTTCCTCAAAATGTCTGGGCAGATCATTGTAAGTTGAGATACATGGTTTCAGGAATGGGTTGATTATTGTAAGTTGAGATGGGTGGTTTCTGGAATGGGTTGATTATTGTAAGTTGAGATGGATGGTTTCTGGAATAGGTTGATTATTGTAAGTTGAGATGGGTGGTTTCTGGAATGGGTTGATTATTGTAAGTTGAGATACATGGTTTCTGGAATGGGTTGATTATTGTAAGTTGAGATGGATGGTTTCTGGAATGGGTTAATTATTGTAAGTTGAGATGGATGTTTTCTGGAATGGGTGGATTATTGTAAGTTGAGATGGATGTTTTCTGGAATGGGTTGATTATTGTAAGTTGAGATGGATGGTTTCTGGAATGGGTTGATTATTGTAAGTTGAGATGGATGGTTCCTGGAATGGGTTGATTATTGTAAGTTGAGATGGATGGTTACTGGAATGGGTTGATTATTGTAAGTTGAGATGGATGGTTCCTGGAATGGGTTGATTATTGTGAGATGACATTTTACTGTGTTTCTCTGGTTCTCTGAAAATGATGTAGTAAATAATTGTTGGCGGCTGGATAGTGCACTCGCCTCACAAGCTGAGGGGTGTGGGATCGAAGCCATGCCAACCAACAATAAAAATGTTGAATGACTAATGCTAAGAAAGTCCTCCGCTGACCTGGAAGGCATTCGGGGCACCCAGCAAGGTTTACCAAGCCCCTTGTAAGTTCTAATGGAAGCATTAGGACCCCGTACGACATTTGGTTGTTAAATAATAATAATAATTATTGCTGGCATAAACTGTTGCGTGACCAGGTTGTTAAAAATATCAAGATAAGATAAATTTTAATTATGAAAATTTATCTCCCTTTTCTTTACAATCGTATTTCATGACATTGGTGACACATACTCTCATTTGAATACCTTATTAGATGCATGGAATATCAGATAAATTTTATTTTATCAATCATCTATCACCTCTAAAGCCAAGAGAAAAAAAAACTATAAATACTAATAATAAATTTTAGATACTAAAAAAAGAGCATATACATTTCAAAATTAATTTTAAATACCTATGATGAGGTATTAAAAGATGGTATTTTTATTTCAGTTTAAAAAATATCTTCTAGATCATTCAGGTCAGAGATATATATATATGATAAATTCTGCATCCAATGAATACTTTCTCAACAGGAAGGTTCCAGACAGGCAGAGAGCAATCTGAAATTTTTGAGTGTCCTAAAAGACCCGTGTTATGAGCTGGCAGACGCAAAACCCAAGGACATTCCCAAACTTCTGCCCAAAATTCTCAACCTGATACGAATGATTTGGGTCAATTCAGACTTTTACAAGACCAGAGAAAGACTCACTGGAATTCTGAAGAAGGTATTGATTTTGCAAAAATTTCTTTTTTCTTTCAAAAAATAGTTATGATAAATAATGTCCTTTTCTTCCTTTACTGTGACTCAAGGGATCAAAAATATTACTCTCTTCCCCCCCCCNCCCCCCCCCCCAGTTATGCACAGTTTTTAATTTAAGAAAAAATTATCAAGCTTTTTGAAACTCATTTACAAAATAGTAGCACAATGAAGAGGATAATGCAAAATAAATAGTAGTTGATTTGTACAATGAAGTGGTTCGTGCAATATAAATAGTAGTTGATTTGTACAATAAAGTGGGTCATGAAATATAAATAGTAGTTGACTTGTACAATAAAGTGGTTCGTGCAATATAAATAGTAGTTGACTTGTACAATGAACTGAGTCATGAAATATAAATAGTAGTCGACTTGTACAATAAAGTGGTTCGTGCAATATAAATAGTAGTTGACTTGTACAATGAAGAGTATAATGCAATATAAATAGTGGTTGACTTGTACAATGAACTGAGTCATGAAATATAAATAGTGGTTGACTTGTACAATGAACTGAGTCACGAAATATAAATAGTGGTTGACTTGTACAATGAACTGAGTCATGAAATATAAATAGTAGTCGACTTGTACAATAAAGTGGGTCATGAAATATAAATAGTGGTTGACTTGTACAATAAAGTGGGTCATGAAATATAAATAGTGGTTGATTTTTACAATGAAGTAGGTCATGAAATATAAATAGTAGTTGATTTGTACAATGAAGGGGTTTGTGCAATATAAATAGTATTTGACTTGTACAATGAAGAGGATAATGTAATATAAATAGTGGTTGACATGTACAATGAAGTGAGTCATGAAATATAAATAGTGGTTGACTTGTACAATGAAGTGGGTCATGAAATATAAATAGTGGTTGACTTGTACAATGAAGTGAGTCATGAAATATAAATAGTGGTTGACTTGTACAATAAAGTGGGTCATGAAATATAAATAGTGGTTGATTTTACAATGAAGTAGGTCATGAAATATAAATAGTGGTTGACTTGTACAATCAAGTGGGTCATGAAATATAAATAGTGGTTGATTTTTACAATGAAGTAGGTCATGAAATATAAATAGTGGTTGATTTGTACAATCAAGTGGGTCATGAAATATAAATAGTGGTTGATTTTTACAATGAAGTAGGTCATGAAATATAAATAGTGGTTGATTTGTACAATGAAGTGGGTCATGCAGCCAAAATCTGTAATACAAAAATTAAGTATAATACTTTTAGTCATGAATGGAATTTAAGGACATTGTACAACTGCATATTTAAAAAAAAATCTTTTGACTTTTATTGATCTGCACCATTACAGTCATCCCTGGTTTAATTCAATATAATATTAGGTTATTTAATTTCCATGAAAAAATTAATTTAAAAAGTTCACAATTTTTTTTGACACTTTGTGCCACACCAAAATGAAAAAGAAAAAAAAAAATACTGTTTTTGGATGTTATATGGTTTCTCATTGTAATGTTCTTTTTTTTGTAACATAATTCTCTGTCCAGTGGGACAAGTGAGGGAAAAATGTCAGCTGTAACTTTTGACTATGTCGGCTGTAACTTTTGACTATGTCGGCTGTAACTTTTGACTATGTCGGCTGTAACTTTTGACTATGTCGGCTGTAACTTTTGACTATTTCCCACAGATGAGCAATGAGATCATCCGACGTTGTTCATCCGAGATAAACCTGGATAACATCTTTGATGGGTTCGTTGTCAGCGGGAAACAAACTCTGAATGACTGCATTGACTGCTGTGAGGAGTGGAAGAATATCTATGATAAGGTAAGTCTCAAGGGGGCTGGCTGCTCTGATAAAGTAGGTCTCAAGGGGGCTGGCTGTTCCCACAAAGTACTATTTATACTCTTTCTGTAGACGTTCGTTCATAAGCTCCCCTCCCCACCACACTTTTGGAAGACAAAAGTAATAAAAGCGTGTAACGCGCTCATAAGCCG
>MUZC01000188.1:332101-353489 GCA_002072015.1 Radix auricularia | reverse complement strand
AAAAAAAAAAAATAATAGGACAGTGGAAAAAAAATGTTACACTTTTTTTAAAAAAATTAAAAGCTAAATTGGTCATTATGATTGTTTACTTTGTACTAACTACCTTTAATCTTTGCAAGAGGCAAGAGTTAGCAGTATTTTTATTTTTTAAACAGTGGCCAAAGCACATACTACAAAATTTGTTGTTGTAAACAAAATTTGTACAATAATTTATTAAAATATTCACCAAAAATAAATAAAATGATTAAATAAGGTAAGTGGAGTTGTTAAATTACCAGATATATTATAGCTTCTGGTAGAGCAGTGGAATCTTGTAGAATATAGAAAAGGACCTTGACGATTTACGATAACAACACTGATATTCATTGTACATGGAGAAATTACTTAATGACTCGCTCGTAAGCCGCCCTGCCAACTTTTCCCCCTAGATTTTGTCCAAAAAAGGACAGCTTTAGAACAACTTACAAGGTTCTACGGTAGGACCAAGTGGGGCTGGCTATTCTGACAGAGTAGGACTCAGTGGGGCTGGCTCCTCTGACAGTAGGACTCTGTGGGGCTGGCTCCTCTGACAATAGAACTCAGTGGGGTTGGCTCCTCTGACAGTAGGACTCAGTGGGGTTGGCTCCTCAGACAGTAGGTCAGTGACTCAGTGGGGCTGGCTCCTCTGACAGTAGGACTCAGTGGGGCTGGCTCCTCTGACAGTAGAACTCAGTGACTCAGTGGGGTTGGCTCCTCTGACAGTAGGACTTGGTGGGGTTGGCTCCTCTGACAGTGGGACTTGGTGACTCAGTGGGGTTGGCTCCTCTGACAGTAGGACTCAGTGGGGTTGGCTCCTCTGACAGTAGGACTCAGTGGGGTTGGCTCCTCTGACAGTAGGACTCATTGGGGCTGGCTCCTCTGACAGTAGGACTCATTGGGGCTGGCTCCTCTGACAGTAGGACTCATTGGGGCTGGCTCCTCTGACAGTTGGACTCAGCAGGGTTGGCTCCTCTGACAGTATGACTCAGTGACTCAGTGGGGTTGGCTCCTCTGACAGTAGGACCCAGTGACTCAGTGGGGTTGGCTCCTCTGACAGTATGACTCAGTGACTTAGTGGGACTGGCTCCTCTGACAGTATGACTCAGTGACTCAGTGGGGTTGGCTCCTCTGACAGTATGACTCAGTGACTCAGTGGGACTGGCTCCTCTGACAGTAGGACTCATTGGGGCTGGCTCCTCTGACAGTAGGACTCATTGGGGCTGGCTCCTCTGACAGTAGGACTCATTGGGACTGGCTCCTCTGACAGTATGACTCAGTGGGACTGGCTCCTCTGACAGTAGGACTCAGTGGGGCTGGCTCCTCTGACAGTAGGACTCAGTGGGGCTGGCTCCTCTGTTTGATCATATGTTTTTCACTAAAAGGAGTTAACCAAACTCTTTAATTTACCACCCACATGAATGATGAACATGGCTGTAGTCTTCCTACTTGTACTTACCTAACATTCTTCCCATGCTTATTTCTCTCCTTGCAATGTCAGACCTCCAAGTTACATCACAAGTACTCGACTATGGGTTGGCTGCTGGACAGGAGCAGCATCTTTGCCCAGGTGGATGCCTTCATCCAGAGGTGCAAAGACATGCTAGAGGTAAGGCCACCTTAGCCCCATGATACTTAGCATTTCTCTGAGTCCATGTGTCCACTCACTTCTAATGGGTCACTGACGTCAGTTGGGGTAAGGTAAAAGTGGCTGGGCATTGTGATGTAGCCACATAATCCCCTGATAAGCTGTGGCGATAGAAACTTGTGAATACTGGTTCACTTGCCCCATAGGCCAGCATGGTCTGAAATACTGGAACTTTTAAATAGCACTTTAAGATTGTGTGCACTTCTCATATCTTCAAAAGCTGCAAAGTTTTACCTCTATTTCCTCTTTCAACACTTGTGAGTGTGTGTATAGTGTGGTAATGATGGGACATCTTATTTCTAAATCGCACATCCAAATGGCTGATATGATGTCTACTGACATTTTATTGTTTTTTATTAAACCCAGGATTTAAAACCCTGGCCAATAACAACCACTCAGTCCATTCCACTCAGCCACACAACATTTGGGATGACCGCCTGTCAATCATTCTTAAAATTTCCACCATTTTCATCGCCATTCAGGTGGTAGTCCATTTCACCCACCCGTACAACACAGAGAATGAACTCCTGTCTCTCATGCTAAATCTGCTACCTTTTCATCATCAGTCAGGTGACTGGACCAGCCAATGAAAACTCTCTAAATTCTATTTCCGTTAACAGGTGTGTGAAGCCCAGTTTCACTTTGCCAGGCAAGTTGACGGTGCCAAGGCCGAGATGCCCCACTTCCCAGGCCAGAAAGGTCCAGAGATTGTCCGCAGCCTGCTGGAAATTGAGGCCCAGTTTGAGAAGAACCTGCAGCAGCTGAGGACCCAGAAGAAGACCATTCTGGATGTCAAGGCCACCTCCTGGCATGACAACTACAACAAGTTGGTTCTCTTACAAAAACAGTTTTTAAAACTCCTTACAATAAAACTGCTTGTAGAAATATTCTGGTGATAAGTACATACAGTTGGATGTCTCAAAAAAAAATTTATCATCATCTGTGTAGGGCCCTGGCCTGCTCCACCACATCCTTCCATTCGGATTGATCGATGGCTTTCCTTCTCCACGCTCGAACCCCCAGCTGGTATAGGTCCCTTCCCACATCATTGATTCACCTCAGTCTTGGGCGACCAATGAGTCGTCTGACCCCTACTTTCTGTCTGTAAATAATTTTTGCTGCTCCATATGTAATTTTTAACTGATATCAGTGGTAACATCTATCTATTTGCTATAAATACTCAAATTTAGTTCATAACAATAGTAACGTTAGTTCATAGAAACAGCAACATGTATTTTATTAGATTACTAGCAATTTACCAGCGCTTTGCTGCGGTGAATTAGATTTTTAGTTGGCGTTGAAAACCTGCGTTATACAAATTCAAAACACAAATTGATTTTAAAATTTAATCTAGATCATGATAGATTTTCTAAATATATTAAATTCACCGTGTTTGTTGTCTGTCTTTCGTGGTCCAGTGAAAAAAATTAACTAACTGACAATTACAGAATTAGTGATGATCAGTTATAATATAATACATAAACTACATTTGGGCCTCCGGTCCCCAGTTACTGATAAATTAAATGCATTTAAGCCTGTTAACATCACAGGAGTTTACTGGGAGATTTTAAAATAATACAATTTTCAAATGTCTTATTTAATGTACGACAAAAAATAATTGTTCTTAATGTTGGTGAATTTAAACAGTTTTAATAACTTTTTCATTGAAAAGACTATAGATGTGAAGATTTGAAAATGTACATTTTTTTTATTGATGAATCTTTTTCTGTAGTAACACATTAATAAATATCTATTTAAATATAAAACAATAGTAAGTATTTGGGCAGTTATAATAGTCCTGTAGGAACATGATGTGTAACTTCATTAAAAGTCATTTTAATGCTCCTGCCTACACCGGAAGTTAGAGAATTAGTGATGATTGATGAGTGAGTGAATTAAAAACTATACTTGGGCCCCAGGTCCCCAGTAAGGGATATTTTAAATATGTTTTCACCTGCTACCATCGTGGAAGTGTATTTAACTACCCCCCAACGTTGCACGCCTTTACCTATTCAGTAAGTAAGAGAATTATTGATTTTCAATTTTTATATAGCTCACATAAGAGAAAAAACGATTTTTGGGCCCCAGCCCTCATGAGTGTGTATTTCAAAAATCTTTTACACCATCTTTCGTTGTGAGAGGTTACATAACAATTTTCCAAAGTTTCATGCTCCAACCTACTCGGAAAATTTGGACAATTAGTGATGAGTCGATTTTTAATATAACAAAAAATACATTTGGGCCCCCGGACACCCATGAGAGGGAGTTTTAAATTATTTTTTGCAAAATTACGTTGGGAGCGTGTACTCAAAATTTTGTCCACAGTTTCAATCATCTACCTATACAGGAAAAAGGAGAATTAGTGATTTTCAATTTTTATATAGCTCATATTAGGAAAAAAGTTTTTTGGGGCCCCGGCCCCCATGATTGGGAAATTAAAAAAAAAATTGTGTGAAAATAATCGTAGGAAACGTGTACTCAAAAAATTTCCAAGGTTTCATGCTTCTACCTACACGGGTAATAAGAAAATTGGTGATTTTCCATTTTTATTAAGCCCATATTAGGAACAAAAATATTTTGGGTCCCCGGCCCCACATGAGCGAGATTTTAAAAACTCTTTTTAGCCAGTTTTCGTCGTGAGAGGATTTCAAACAACTTCCCAAAATTCCATGCTCCTAACTACACCGAAAAGTGGAGAATTAGTGATGAGTCGGTTTTTAATGTAAGAGAAAATATATTTGGGCTCCCGGCCCCCCAGGAGAGTTTTTTAAAATTTGTTTTGGAAAATTTGCGCCGAGAGCATGTACTTAACCCATTTCCAAAGTTTCATATTTTTACCCATATGGCAAATAGGAAAATTGGTGATTTTCAATTTTTATAGAGCCCATATTATGAAAAAACTTTTTGGCCCCCCAGCCCAACTTCAGCTAGATTTTAAAAAATCTTATTCGCCAATTTAGTTGTTTTTAGACATCCAACAACTTTCCAAAGTTTCATGCTTCTACCTACACGGGGAGTTGAAGAATTAGTGATGAAGTTAAGAACAGTTTTTGGGCCCCCGGCCCCACATGAGCGAGGTTTTAAAAATTCTTTTTCGTCAATTTTTGTAATTAAAGGGTACCCAATAACTTCCCAAAGTTTCATGCTTTTACCTACACGGAAAATAGGAAAATTGCTGAATTTCAATTATACCATGTAAGAAAAAAACTTTTGGGGCCCCCGGCCCCACATGAGGGAAATTTTTAAAATTCTTTTTAAATAAATTTTGTTGTTATTGAGTACCCAACAACATCCTATAGTTTCATATTTCTACCTACTCGATAACTTGGAGGATTCGTGATGTAAAAAAAAACAATTTTTGGGCCCCCGGCCCCACATGAGCGAGATTTTAAAAATTCTTTTTCGCCAATTTTCGTAGTGAGAGAGTACC
This sequence comes from Radix auricularia, assembly GCA_002072015.1. NCBI lineage: Eukaryota > Metazoa > Mollusca > Gastropoda > Lymnaeidae > Radix > Radix auricularia. The sequence continues at coordinate 348,396 of MUZC01000188.1, read as the reverse complement.
CAACAACTTCCCAAAGTTTCATGCTTCTACCTACACGGGAAGTTGGAGAAATAGTGATGAATCAGTGAGTGAGTGAGTCAGTGAGGGCTTTCCCTTTTATTAGTATAGATTAACTCTTAAAGTCACAGAAGGGTTTGCAATAAACTTCCGCCACAGTCCCATAAGGATTTCCCGTATTACGAACAACCGGTTATGACATTAAAAAATTTGTGTAAAATCCATTTATAATATTATTGTTATACTGACTTATTTTACGCATCCAAAAGACCATACTGAGTTTAAAACAATATTTACCTGTAGTTTAGTACTATTATTTTAATGATAAAGTATAGCAAAAACGTATCTTCGAAAAAAAACCCGTTAAAACTACCAAAAAACATCGCAAATTGAGCGATAACACTAGCGCGGGCAACGGCCGCCATAGCTGGAAGTCGAATACATCATTTTTCAGGCATTGAAGAGTTTTTACTTTCCGAGATCTCATTTCTAACGAGAGTGGTATCTAGGGACGCATACGACGCTTTACGGATAGCGGGAAGAGACGCATAACGACGCTTTTCGACTTTAACATTCATTTGATAACACTTGAAACATTTTTACAACATACTTTGGTTATCTGACATCAAAATTGTACAAATTATTGTTGGTACTGAAGAATCCATCAAATTATTGTTGGTACTGAAGAATCCATCAAATTATTGTTGGTACTGAAGAATCCATCAATTATCCAACCCAGGGTTCAGGGAAACCATGGCTCGCGAGCCAGCTGGGGCTCTATTGATGGCTGCAGATGGGGCTCTATTGATGGCTGCAGATGGCTTTAAGACAAATGTTTGTTTATTTTTTTAAAAAAACATTTATTCAGATTCATTTGATCTGCATATTAATTGCATTTGAAAAACTGCATAATAATGTTATTTAAATAATTCAGAGACATAATTATTGTATTTTTAGTGTTGATATTACTCAAAATGCACACAGTTACTTAAGTTTTCAACAAAATGTATGGCTGTCACAGAGTAGACTTGATTATCCCTTAACCTGTCGTTGGGTCGTTGGGGCACCATCATGAACTGTTTACTATCTCACGCCATTTGTCCCAGTCCTGTGCTGCCTTTTGGGAGTCTTTGGGGCACCATTGTGAACTGTTTACTATCTCACGCCATTTGTCCCAGTCCTGTGCTGCCTTTTGGGAGTCTTTGGGGCACCATCGTGAACTGTTTACTATCTCACGCCATTTGTCCCGGTCCTGATCTACCATTTGGGAGTCGATGAATGACAGGCCGGTCTACTCTTTAAATGTCGTCTTCCCATCTCTTCTCTTACGGAATTGCTTTTCAAAATATGTGGTGTTTATGGCTCTCTCAGACAAAATATGTGTTGTTTATGGTTCTCTCAGACAAAATATGTGGTGTTTATGGCTCTCTGAGAAAAACTATGTGGTGTTTATGGCTCAGTCAGACAAAATATATGGTGTAATTGGCTCAGTCAGACAAAATTTGTGGTGTAATTGGCTCAGTTAGACAAAATTTGTGGTGTTTATGGCTCTCCCTGACCCCTGCTCTAACCTAATTAAAATTTATTTGTTGAGCCCAACATTGATTTTATCTTTAGTTTAAACACACCAATTAGTTTTCAAGGCTAAATGATCCATGTCTTCATGTTTGTTCTTATTTAAACCATCCAATCCCAAGGTTCCGAGCTGGCATGAAAGACCTTGAGGTCATGATGCAGAACACCATCTCTGCAGCTTTTGACACGGTGAAGACTGTGGAGGGGGGAGTGGAGATGCTAGATGTGTTCATGCACCTTGCCACTAGAGAAGTAAGACAGACTAGTAACATTGATTTACATGGTGTTTACACCTTGCCACTAGAGAAGTAAGACAGACTAGTAACATTGATTTACACTGTCTTTACACCTTGCCACTAGAGTAGTAAGACAGACTAGTAACATTGATTTACATGGTGTTTACACCTTGCCACTAGAGAAGTAAGACAGACTAGTAACATTGATTTACACTGTCTTTACACCTTGCCACTAGAGAAGTAAGACAGACTAGTAACATTGATTTACATGGTGTTTACACCTTGCCACTAGAGAAGTAAGACAGACTAGTAACATTGATTTACACTATGTTTACACCTTGCCACTAGAGTAGTAAGACATACTAGTAACATTGATTTACACTGTGTTTACACCTTGCCACTAGAGTAGTAAGACATACTAGTAACATAGATTTACACTGTGTTTACACCTTGCCACTAGAGTAGTAAGACAGACTAGTAACATTCATTTACACTATGTTTACACCTTGCCACTAGAGTAGTAAGACATACTAGTAACATTGATTTACACTGTGTTTACACCTTGCCACTAGAGAAGTAAGACAGACTAGTAACATTGATTTACATGGTGTTTACACCTTGCAACTAGACTAGTAAGACAGACTAGTAACGTTGATTTACACTGTGTTTACACCTTGCCACTAGAGTAGTAAGACAGACTAGTAACAGAGATTTACACTGTGTTTACACCTTGCCACTAGAGTAGTAAGACAGACTAGTAACATTGATTTACACTATGTTTACACCTTGCCACTAGACTAGTAAGACAGACTAGTAACAGAGATTTACAGTGTGTTTACACCTTGCCACTAGAGTAGTAAGACAAACTAGTAACAGAGATTTACACTATGTTTACACCTTGCCACTAGAGTAGTAAGACAGACTAGTAACATTGATTTACACTGTGTTTACACCTTGCCACTAGAGTAGTAAGACAGACTAGTAACAGAGATTTACACTATGTTTACACCTTGCCACTAGAGTAGTAAGACAGACTAGTAACAGAGATTTACACTGTGTTTGCACTAGGTTATTATTTCAAAAAATATTGTCTTTAAAAAAATTCAGTTAAAGAAAAATGTGTCCACTCAACAGATGCTGAAGGTATGGGTTTGGTAAGAGAAAAAAAAAGAATTTTCAATCTCCTTGTTTTTGGAAAACATCACCAAAAACATTGGTATTGAATGAGAATATTTTTTTTCATTTTTCACTACACGCACTACACAACTACACTAGAAACCCAAAATTTTTCACTACACGACTACACTAGAATCCCAAAATTTTTCACTGCACGACAACACTAGAATCCCAAAATTTTTCACTGCACGACTACACTAGAATTCCGAATGTGGTATTTAAAATATTTGTAATTCTGTACTAATTTTTAAATACGTCAATTTTTTTTGTTGCATAACATTCCAAAATTAGTAGTTTGAATTCAGTTTGAAGCATTTTTATATGTTCAAGACTTCCATTGACTATAATGATAAAATTTATCATTGTATATCAGCGTGATCTAAAAATACTTCAAAGCAGTTATCTAGTTGCAAATGTAAATAAGAATCCACAATATTTGGGTCTTGCTGTTTTTATGCTGTTTAATCTACTCTCCCATTGAAAATAAAAAGTTATTTTTTCCTACATACTTTGTTGTCTTTGGTACTTTGAAGACACTATCCCTTCCCATCCCCAGGCTGTCCGACGCACCATCGACAAGAAGACCGTTGAGGTCTACAGTCTGTTCAATGACGAGCTCAATGCAGTCAAGAAAGAACTGTCCAATAAGGACCAAGCCCTGTCACCATCACATCCAAAGTATGCAGGCTCCGCCCACTGGTCCAGGCTGCTCAAGAACCGAGTTCAGAAGAGCATGAATGTGAGTTTTTTTGTTTTTTTATAGAGTCTATTTCTGGAGTGTGGACCTAAATTTTCATTGAACTTGAACTTGAACTCTCCCTTAACCCGACGCTGGGTCGTTGGGGCACCATTTTGAGCTGCGCACTAACTCATGCCATGTGTCACGGTTCTGAGCTGCCTTCTGGGAATCGCTAAATGAAAGGCCGGTCCACTCTTTGATGTTGTCCTCCCAACTCTTCCTTGGTCTGCCTCTTCTCCTTCTTCCCTGGACTGTGCCTTGCAATATCGTCTTTGAGAGACCTCCAGATCTTGACACATGTCCGTACCATCGTAGTTTCCTCTTTTTAATTGAGGTGAGAAGGTCCTCGTAAGGGCCAATGACAGCACTTATTTTGTCGCGGACCGCTTCGTTCGTGATGTGCGCCGTGTAGGGGATGTTCAATACCTTTCGAAAACATCTCATCTCAAGCGCACTAATTCTTTTTTGGAGGTCTGCGGTGAGCGTCCAAGCCTCACAACCATAGAGGAAGACTGACATCGCCAGAGAGCGCATTAGTCGAATTTTTGATCTCAGGGAGAGCTTCTTGCTTTGCCAGATGTTTTTCAGTTTGCTTAGTGCTGCAGTTGTTTGGGGCGTTCTGGCAAGAATTTCTGGTTTTGAGCCTTCATCGGATATTACATTACTTTTCATTACTTTTTAAAATCTTTTTTATTAACTTCACCCTTGTCTCTATCTTGTGGTCGTCCGGTGGAAAAACAAAAGTAAAAAGTAAAAAATGACCAACTTTCCATCATGCTATCAAGCTGAAATTTTGCACATAGACTCGTGTAACCTAACAATGCGTTGTATCAAAATTTCAGATCAATCAAATGTACCGTAATTAAATAAATGCACATTTAGTTTATCTCTATATAAATGTATGGTAGGAGTCTGTTGTTGACATTCACATGTTTGCTGGAGTTCAGTCTCACCATGGGTGACCACACGCCCACACCCACCCGTCTCCTGTAAATATTTGTCACGCGGTGCATTATATTTTGAATATAATCAATACTTTTAGTTCTGTCTCACATATAAGGGATTTGTAGGGAAAAACTTTGTTTTTACGGGTTGTTTAATTAATAAATTTTTTTACACAATCGACAAATGAATTGAGAGCTTAATACTTAAAAAAACAAAGACTGTTAAGTTCTAATTGGGGACTTGAAAACAAGATTTGGATTGTTTAAAGTAGTCCATGTGCTTGGTTGGTGGCAAGCTCTGCATTTTATTTACAGATTTACAGAAAAAATCAATGAGAGTATGTAACTATATAAATTGATGATTGCTCTCCCTTAGTTCTGTAGTTTGTAGAACGTATATGTGGCAATATTTCCTTGACATAAATTGATGATTGCTCTCCCTTAGTTCTGTAGTTTGTAGAACGTATATGTGGCAATATTTCCTTGACATAAATTAATCGGTATTAATTAAAACTTAGTCCTGTTTAAAGTAAACAAAGATGAAATACCTGGTATGTCCTGTTTTACCTGGTAGATCCTATTAAAGAAACTGGAAATCAATGCCAGGAAACTGTTTTTATTTGTTTGTTTGTTGTTGTTTTTTTAAATATTTTTAAACTGTGATTATGACTGTGCAGAAAAATTGATTTCTTTTACAACTTAACCCAGGCTCTTGACCGTGCACACTTCCTGCCTTCGATTGGCTCGGGTGAAGAGGTCAGAGGTCAGTTCAAGTCACTTGTGGGAGCTCTGGATGAGTACATCCGCAAAACTTATTATGAGTGGACTTTGACAGTGGATAAAGTAAGAAAACTGCCCCCCCCTTCTTTTAAAAAAAAACAAAACAACAGAATAATCATATTATAAATTTCACAGAGTTCATTTTCAAATATATTAATCAATGCCAGATTTAATTAATCCGTTGAACAGTTTAACAAGTCATTGGGTGGTTGTTGATCATTTAGCCTTTTCTTGAGATCAAGCCACACACAGGTTTATTGTAACCAGCATTGGTTTGGTTTGTGAGTCATGACAAACTCCTTGAGATCAAGCCACACACAGGTTTATTGTAACCAGCAATGGTTTGGTTTGTGAGTCATGACAAACTCCTTGAGATCAAGCCACACACAGGTTTATTGTAAGCAGCAATGGTTTGGTTTGTGAGTCATGACAAACTCCTTGAGATCAAGCCACACACAGGTTTATTGTAACCAGCTTGGTTTGTGAGTCATGACAAACTCCTTGAGATCAAGCCACACACAGGTTTATTGTAACCAGCAATGGTTTGGTTTGTGAGTCATGAAAAACTCCAGCAGTTTGGGAAGCATTTTTGTTTGAGATCAACTCCTTTCAGTGTAGATATTTAAACCGCGATCAAAGCTGATGATATGAACATGGGAAAAAATAAACCAGACGAAAAGGGGAGACCATAAAATTATGCAGAAGAGGCGGCAAGACTTTCCTTTATTTGTAACAGAAGACCAATCACCCAAATGGGGGAAAAATTCTATGGGTAATTTCCGTAATGGTTTCGGGTAAAGAAAGAGTGCTGTAAGGAACTAACTAACCTCTGATATCTGGACTTAAGAAATTAAATGAAATACTTATTAAAGGGATGATCAGTAAATATTTATGTTATTCCCATTCCAACCATTCTCTACAGGATCATGTAAGTTTAGCTTTTTCTCATGCAAATAAAAAAAAAAATTTAAATTCTCTCTCACTGTGTTCATTTGGATTTCCTGATGGGAAATGTTATTTAAAACTTGAAACCAACATGACCTGAAAACTTTGATAAACACCTAATGGGGAATTATGCCATTCATAATTTCTAGTTAAAGGTAACTTACTTATAAAAATTATTTAATTAAAATGCCTAGGAAAAACATATAATTTTTATACCTATTATAATATTAACCTAAATATTTGGGTATAATTAGAGGAACGATCATGCAGAGAGCCTAAAACTTAAAATCTTTGGACATTTTTCCAGAGAAATCCGAATGAACCTTTGCATTCACTAACATATATTTCTGTTTGATCACTGTAATATCTTACTTTATTTTTTTTTAAATGTTTATAAATCTCTGTGGGTCTCCTTGATGTTTATGAATGTTTGTCATAAATATGTCAAGCTTATTTATGTCGTCTCATATATACACAGTTTCTCTTTTTGTACCTTTATTTATGTCATCTCATGTGTACACCATTTCTCTTTTTGTACCTTTATTTATGTTGTCTCATATGTACACCATTTCTTTTTTCGTACCTTTATTTATCTAAATTCTCTAAAACAAACATTAAACCTTTTCTTTTCTATTAGCTCTTATCGTTGTTATTGAATATTAATAAAAAAAATAACAATCAATTTCTCCTTGACAAGAAATAAGATACATGTATAATAATAAATAGTTTTAAATATTCTGATTTCAGATTGATTGTAATCGATGGCTGAAAAAATGGACTTAATTTTAGCTTTAAAAAAAAAGAGCAACCTTTTTATTTTCAACATGTCCCCTGTGAATGTTTCTCTAATAATATCACTACTTTTTGGGTTCATACATCTTATCCCAAAATCATAATAATATCACTACCTTTAGGGTTCATACATCTTATCCCAAAATCATAATAATATCACTATATTTTGGGTTCAGACATCTTATCCCAAAATCATAATAATATCACTACCTTTAGGGTTCATACATCTTATCCCAAAATCATAATAATATCACTACTTTTTGGGTTCATACATCTTATCCCAAAATCTTTTCTATAGTTATTTTTAAAAAAATATTTTTTTTATATATAGTTGCAAATATGCAACATGGTTATATATATTTGTAACTGATCAAAACACCTTACAATGATAAGCAATGATAGTATCAAAAAGTGATTTCTTATGAGTGTTTTAGCATTTCATATAAAAATAATGAAATTAATAATCTTTATGACTACCTATTTAAATGTAGGCTCTCTTTTTCTCCTACCTGTATCTCATGCTGTTTGTCTTTTACATACTGTGTATTATTTAGTGAGAACTTTTTGAGTGAGAATTAGGTACATTTTGTATAACCGATTTGAACCTTTGAACAATCCTTGCCATTGTTAACACATTTCATTAGCTGTAAACAAATGTGTTAACAATGGCAAGCATTGTTCAAAGGTTCAAATCGGTTATACAAAATGTACCTAATTCTCACTCAAAAAAAAAAAAAAAAAAAAAAAAAAAAAATTCAATATGAATTTTTTTTTTTTTTTTTTTAAANTGTAAATTTGTTTCTTTTTCTGTTTGTCAAACAGTTCTAATTTCATATGTTTAAAAAAAAAATTCATATTGAATATTATTTGAAGGGAAAAAAAATAATTTAAAAAAAAATTAGTTTTTTAACAAATAATAATTATAAAATCGTCCCCTTACTTTTTATTTTATAATGAACAATAAAAAATAAGATTTTTTTAAAGGGCATTTTTGTTTTAATTGAATATCAAAATTTAGTCAGATATTGTTCATGTTTAGGTTTCAGATTTTTTTTTTAAAATTAAAATGTACTTCAATTTTAAAAAAAAAGTTTATGTTTATTGGTCATTAAATGTTATTTTATGTAAAGGAACCACACAAACTACTGGACACTCCATTGATGTGTCGCAGCCATGAAAGACCACCCATGCTGGACTTAAACTTCAGCAAGTGAGTTGTTCTTATTTCATTATTCTTGTGGTTTCTACCATTGCATGCTGTGCTGAGATTTGCTATTGAGGGGCCGTCCATAAATGACGTCACCCACCAAGGGGGCAGAGGGGGTCCCCAGATTTGTGATGATGTGGGGGGAGGGTTAAAGAATTGTGACATCTAGTTAAAGAACCATACTTGAATTCAAAGTTCCACTTAAATATTCCATTTCTTACTATTTATTTTATGACGTTTTGTGTGGATTCACGCATATTACAATATTAGAGTGCCGCACTGCTCTAAATACATACTAAAATAACAATAAAGTGATTTAAAACATCCTCATTTTCAAATAGACAATACCCATTTTAGGGGAAGGGGGTCCACAGCTTTGCGATGTCTTATTGGAGGGTAGGAGGTAGAAATAGGCCAAAATCGCGTGACATCATTTATGGACGGCCCCTTATTTTAAAATATTATTTTCTTTACAAAATTGAAATATTATATGAATATTGTGCATCAAAAAGGGTTAAAAAATAATTAATAAAATAAATGATTGTTAAAATGACTTCAATTTCTTGTTAATCTGGCAGGCAGCTACTTAAGATGTTTCAAGAGATCTACTACTGGGAGAGACTCGTCTTTGAGGTGCCCCACTTCATGGTGGAGGTTTACTCCAAGAAGGATGACCTTCGGTTCCTGAAAGAAAATGTCCTCCTTGTTGTCAGAGATTACAACAGGTTTTTTTTAGTTTTTTTTTTATTTCTTAGTGTTATACACACGTAGTCATATATACAGATAGTTATATACAGCTAGTTATATACACACATAGTCATATACACACAAATCAATTTGTGAGCATTCAATGTTGTTTATTATGTGAGGATGTAACTTTGTTTCACTTTTGTATAAATAAATATGACTGTTGTATATAACATCTAATGAGATGTAAATATGACTGTTGTATATGACATCTAAAAACTTTGATACCCCACATAACGAAACACATAAGCAAAATTATATGCTTTTAAGCCAATTAAATATATATTATGTAATGTTTTGTTTAACTCTCCTCCCCATGATGAACCAGAATACTAGCAGCTCTATCAATAGAAGAGAGAGGTCTTTTCAGAGAGAGGATTCGCTTCCTTGACAAGCGTATTCACCCAGGTTTAACTAAACTGACATGGGCATCTAAGGGCACCGTGGACTATTTCATTCATGAGTGCCGCACTCACTGTGGCAGCATTCAGGTGAATTTACAATGTAACAAAAAAAACACCCCTGTGATATATGATCTATTAGTTTCTTGGGGGTTTAGTTATTCAGAAAATATGGGACATGGTGTTTGAGTTGCAAGCACCCTTGGCTGGAGTACTGATGGTCACAGGTTCAAATCTCTATGAGGATATGGATTTGTTCCCAGGGTGTCCCTGAATCCCCCCCTCCCAGCTCCAAATGGGTACCTGACACTAGTTATAGGATCAAACACGGCTGGGAACAGTGTGGTCCCTCTAAGCCTTGGCCTGTGAACAGCGTGATCCCTCTAAGCCTTGGCCTGGGAACAGTGTGGTCCATCTAAGCCTTGGCCTGGGAACAGTGTGCTCCCCTTAAGCCTTGGCCTGGGAACAGTGGGGTCCCTCTAAGCCTTGGCCTGGGAACAGTGTGGTCCATCTAAGCCTTGGCCTGGGAACAGTGTGGTCCATCTAAGCCTTGGCCTGGGAACAGTGTGCTTCCCTTAAGCCTTGGCCTGGGAACAGTGGGGTCCCTCTAAGCCTTGGCCTGGGAACAGTGTGCTCCCCTTAAGCCTTGGCCTGGGAATAGTGGGGTCCCTCTAAGCCTTGGCCTGGGAACAGCGTGGTCCCTCTAAGCCTTGGCCTGGGAACGTTGTGTCTCTTGCAAATACGTTCTCATCAGAATGCAAGACGCAATAATCTTCTGTATAGAAGGAGCAACTGTATGGATAGGACAAGAAAATCTAGTTTTAAAGAAAATGTTTACTAATTTAATGAGACTGAGTGTAGACAAATGAGTCAGTGGGCCAGCCACCATTTTATGGGCTCTAAGAACTTGACACAGTCGAAGCTACCAAATTGTATATAAAGGGTCTGTTATTTTTGAAACATTTTCAGTCTGTTGTGGATGGCTACAAACAAGCCAATCAGAACATCTCTCTGATGTGTGTGAAGATCAGTGAACTCCTGCTGGTGAAGATTGACTCAAGAGTTGTTTATGAAAATCTTCAGTTTGATGAGGATCAGGTGAGTCACTGTCTAATTTATGGCCCATGGTATATCAGATGAGTCACTGTCTAATTTATGGCCCATGGTATATCAGATGAGTCACTGTCTAATTTATGGCCCATGGTATATCAGGTGAGTCACTGTCTAATTTATGGCCCATGGTATATCAGGTGAGTCACTGTCTAATTTATGGCCCATGGTATATCAGATGAGTAACTGTCTAATTTATGGCCCATGGTATATCAGGTGAGTCACTGTCTAATTTATGGCCCATGGTATATCAGGTGAGTCACTGTCTAATTTATGGCTCATGGCCTCATTTATGGCCCATGGTCTAATTTATGGCCCATGATCTAATTTATCACCCATGGTCTAATTTATGGCTCATGGTCTAATTTATCACCCATGGTCTAATTTATGGCTCATGGTCTTATTTATGGCTCATGGTCTAATTTATCACCCATGGTCTAATTTATGGCTCATGGTCTAATTTATCACCCATGGTCTAATTTATGGCTCATGGTCTAATTTATGGCCCATGGTCTAATTTATGGCCCATGGTCTAATTTATGGCTCATGGTCTAATTTATCACCCATGGTCTAATTTATGGCTCATGGTCTTATTTATGGCTCATGGTCTAATTTATGGCTCATGGTCTAATTTATGGCTCATGGTCTTATTTATAGCTCATGGTCTAATTTATGGCTCATGGTCTAATTTATGGCTCATGGTCTAATTTATCCCCCATGGTCTAATTTATGGCTCATGGTCTTATTTATGGCTCATGGTCTTATTTATGGCCCATGGTCTAATTTATGGCTCATGGTCTTATTTATGGCTCATGGTCTTATTTATGGCTCATGGTCTTATTTATGGCTCATGGTCTTATTTATGGCTCATGGTCTTATTTATGGCCCATGGTCTAATTTATGGCTCATGGTCTTATTTGTGGCTCATGGTCTTATTTATGGCTCATGGTCTTATTTATGGCCCATGGTCTTATTTATGGCTCATGGTCTTATTTATGGCTCATGGTCTTATTTATGGCTCATGGTCTTATTTATGGCTCATGGTCTAATTTATGGCTCATGGTCTAATTTATCACCCATGGTCTAATTTATGGCTCATGGTCTAATTTATGGCTCATGGTCTAATTTATCACCCATGGTCTTATTTATGGCTCATGGTCTTATTTATGGCTCATGGTCTTATTTATGGCTCATGGTCTTATTTATGGCTCATGGTCTTATTTATGGCCCATTGTCTAATTTATCACCCATGGTCTAATTTATGGCTCATGGTCTTATTTATGGCTCATGGTCTAATTTATGGCTCATGGTCTTATTTATGGCTCATGGTCTAATTTATCACCCATGGTCTAATTTAGGGCCCATGGTCTATCAGGTCAGTCACTGTCTAATTTTGGGCTCATTGTCTTTTCTTATAGTACATCAGGTTTGAGAGGTCCTTCAAAGTCTTGAACTATTTTAGTCAATTGAAATTTTTGTGTGCTTCAAAATCGCCTATTGCTAGCTTAAAAAACAAACAATAAAAAACATTACTCATCAACGTTTCAGGCAAGACACAGAGAATATACCCAGAAGAAGCTCAAAGAGACTCACGAGTCCATTGTTAACACTCTAAGACAGTCGTATGAAGTTTACAAGAATGATGGGGCTGAGGTACAGCAGCACTGGCACAGGTACACAGAAAAGATGGACAAGATGCTGGAAGAAGCTTTCAGGTGAGTGTTCTCAAACAGCTAGTCTCATTAAGAAGCGTAAAGATAAATATTAGACTTTGGTTGAGTTATTGGCTTGTAGGCTAATGTGTATATCAGCAAGTCTTTTGGATTATCACATGGGGAAAATGTTCGGGCCAGCAAACCTTAGAAACTATGATCACAAGCTTACTGATAGGTGTATCCCTCTGCCTGCCTCAAGGTTCAAACAATCACTACCTTATACAGGAATGTCACAAACCCACTGATAGGAGCATACTCTCTTGCCACTAGCTTCGTACCCCTTACATACCACCCCAACATAGAGAAAAAAACTCTTTTTTTTTTGTTGAAAAATCACAATATTTTTTTTATTTACAACACACTCCCCCATGGACACTTTTTTATTCAGAAAAAGAATATAAAAATATTATTTATTTTAAACTGCCAGACTGGCATCTAGTCACCCCTCCCACACCCCTACCCCTTCCTCTGTTTAATATCATTTGATGTTTATGCAAAAGATCTTGCATTTTAAAAATATATATATATATATTAAAAGATTACTTTAAAAGATCATTTAAAAGAATGAAATATATGGCAGTAATAGGTAAATGAGAGATGATTCAAACTTAGAAATAAAGAGTTCAACATCTAGACAGACTCAGATTTGTCCAATGTTTTTAAAAAGTTGGTAAAAAAAAATTATTGTTTAAAAATATGTTAGAAATTACCTGATTTCATGACGCGTTAAAAGTTTTATAAAACAAACCTATTGGCCTTTAGTGTGAACTCATACCATCAAAAAACAAATGCACAATTATAACTTATAATTATTAATGATAATAGTAAAAAAAAATTAATTGATAATATATATAGCGCTCTATCCCAGCAAGGAGCCGGGCTCACAGCGCTTTGCATGGAGATAATAACATACATATATTAATTAAATAAACATTCATATCCTAATAACCACATAAACATCAATACGTTATACATCAGCTACGTTAACCATTAAAAAGAAATGTTGTTTCATTAATTTTGAGAATAAATTTTGAAGAGATGCGTCTTAAGTGCAGTCTTGAAGTTGAAGTTGAAATACTACGGATGTGTAATGGTAGAGAATTCCATTGTTCGGCTGCACAAAAAGAGAATGACCTTTCGCCAAATGTTTTAGTTCGTTTTTTAGGAACACAGAGAATGCATATTATTATTGTTATTACTACTATTAAACACATTGTATGGGTTACATTAATAGAAATAAATTCCATGCCATTGTTACCGACGTCATCTTTGATTCCCTCAAAAAGGTTGAATGTCAAATGGTCATTGCAAGAGCTGTCCAAGGCTGTCAACGGTGATGGAAAGTCTGCACCCAATCCACTGTTCAGAGTAAAGGTTGTTTTGGAGGGTGACAAGGTAATCAGCCAAGAATTGGCCTTTATTCAAAGATTTGGTGTTTTGTTTTGATGTCCCTTCCATGATAATTTACTGGTACAATAAAAAAAATTTAAAAAGATTTTTGACTTGAAACTAATACTTTGTCTGAGCTGGATGGCAATGTCGTAGTGCAGATATCTGACCAAAGCCTCCCAGATAACTGACCAACACCTCACAGATATCTGACCAATGCCGCAGAGATATCTGACCAACACCTCACAGATATCTGACCTACGCCTCACAGATATCTGACCAATGCCGCAGAGATATCTGACCAACACCTCACAGATATCTGACCAACGCCTCACAGATATCTGCATGGCTATGTTGTAGTACAGATATCTGACCAATGCCGCAGAGATATCTGACCAACACCTCACAGATATCTGACCTACGCCTCACAGATATCTGACCAATGCCGCAGAGATATCTGACCAACACCTCACAGATATCTGACCAACGCCTCACAGATATCTGCATGGCTATGATGTAGTACAGATATCTGACCAACGCCTCACAGTAGTTGAGAGTTACAGCAAACCAAAATTTGATAAGGATAATATATCTGTTAGTTGTGTGCAAAATTTTGCACAGAAAAAAAACGGATGCCGTTAAACTTTGCACACTGAGTAATTTTGTGCTCATATCCCCAATCTGTAACATTGCTTTGCCTGGAGAAATATTTTACTGATCTTTTTATGATATCAATGGCAGACGTTTGTTTAATTAAACCATGTCTAAAATATCTTCTTTTTTTGTAATTGAAGAATTGTGTGAAGTTTCATCATAATTTGTATCGAAGAATTCAATGAAAATATCATTTAAGCGTAAAAGCTCTTTATTTTTATTAAACAATTCTATGAAAGTGTCATCAAAACATGAATCTCTTTATTTTTATTGAATAATTCCAAGCAAAGCTCATTAAAAATGTTTGACCTCTTTCAGGTGGAGTTTTCCCCCACACTTCTGCAACTGGCCACCATTGTGGGTGACATTGGTAAAACCCATCTTATCAAGGCCATCTCAGACTTCAAGCGCTTGCCCGATTTGCTGACAAAGAAAAAAACAGCCAAAGATGTAATAATGATAATTATATTTCTGTTTTATATTAGTTGTCATCTACAGAAAGTCACAGCGGTCATGTTTTTTTTTGTGCGTTTTTTAAAATTTATTTAATGAATAACAAAAAAATAAAGTATCTGATATTTTTTTTTTAATTTTAAAAATCTTTTAAAAGATTTTTTTATTAGTGTAGGGCAGTGCTTCTCAAACTTTTTAATAAGGCGAACCAGCAAGGATATTTCCAATGCACCAGCGACCAGTGAATTATTTTCACTGTGTTGACATTGTTGCGAAGTTATTTATTTTACATTTTTAATTTTACGTGCTTATTAAAGAAAAATTGGCATATTTTATAAGGTTAGTATTAATGGTTGAAAATAAGGGATTATAATTATATTTTTCTATCCATTCTTGATAACTTCTGTGGACCGGCAGCGAATGGCCCACCGACCACTACTTATTTAGGGCACACCTCAATTTAATTTTTTGAAATGAGTTATTGGTTAAAATGAGTGGGTTTAAGTTGTAAAATTCTAGAATGGGGCTAACACCATTAAGATAATTAGAGTATTTTGAGTCACAAATGTGGGTTTTTGGGTTGTTGTTTTTTTTTTAAATTTTGGTGATTTTTTACCAAAAAAAATTTTTTTTTTGTTGAAATAGAAGGTATCGGTCTGTTTCTTTGGTTTTATTTTAATAATCCCTGTAACTTTTCTTATAATTAAGTTACTAAAATAAATTTTAATATCCATGGCTGTGTGTCTTTAAAAGTGAGTAGGTGAGAAAAAGCCATGATTGATGGTTATATTAGGTCATCACGAATAATTAGGGGCAGGGGAGATGCATGTGTCATAGTTAAAAGCCTTGGTCTTAAGTTCTCCCTTGTGCTCATGATTAAACTGACCCCAATGACAATGTCTGTACACTCAACGCTCCACTTTCAAACTAACCCCAGTGACACTCCACGCTCCCAGTTTCAAACTGACCCCAATGACAATGTCAGTACACTCCACGCTCCCACTCTCAAACTAACCCCAGTGACAATGTCTGTACACTCCATGCTCCCACTCTCAAACCAACCCCAATGACAATGTCTGTACACTCCACGCTCCCACTCTCAAACCAACCCCAATGACAATGTCTGTACACTCCACGCTCCCACTCTCAAACCAACCCCGATGACAATGTCTGTACACTCCACGCTCCCACTCTCAGAACATCAGTGAGGTGGTGGCCAAAGATGAGGAGATCAAAAAGATACAGAACATCATCAATGCAGGCATGCAGAGCAACGCTCAGAACTTGCAGAACTATCTCAGCACCTGGGACTCTTACAGGTGAGTTGGTGCCAGAAGGGTGGGGGGCCCTCAGGGTGGGGCTCTTACAGGTGAGTGGGTGCCAGAAGGTGGGGGGCCCTCAGGGTGGGACTCTTACAGGTGAGTGGGTGCCAGAA
>MUZC01000188.1:262992-291567 GCA_002072015.1 Radix auricularia | reverse complement strand
CTAGCCATATGATGCCCTCTATACTAGCCATATGATGCCCTCTATACTAGCCATATGATGCCCTCTATACTAGCCATATGATGCCCTCTATACTAGCCATATGATGCCCTCTGTGCTAGCCATACGATGCCCTCTGTGCTAGCCTTACGATGCCCTCTGTGCTAGCCACACGATGCCCTCTGTGCTAGCCACACAATGCCCTCTGTGCTAGCCACACAATGCCCTCTGTGCTAGCCACACGATGCCCTCTGTGCTAGCCACACAATGCCCTCTGTGCTAGCCGCACAATGCCCTTGTATGCCTTTGCTATAGAAATCTGTCAACGTTTCTTCAAAAGGGAATTTAACTTTAACCAATGCATAGGATGTCCCAAAACATGTTTCTTTTCTGGATAGTTATTTTATCAATCATTTTTTCTTGACTTTATACTAACACAATGTCTCTGGAGTTGAGAAATTTATTAGCTTTAAATTCTCAGGTTCTGGCTGAGGAACTGAAGAAGTGTTTTGAGAAATACCTTGTGAAGATGCTCGACTTCAAGGCATTGAACTGCAAAGAACTTGTACCCATTGCAGAAATGAATGGAGTGGTCTCCCTTTGCAAACTTTTTGATTCTCTTGGAACTGTGGAAAATGGAGTGAGTTGAAATTATTATAGTTGATCTGTTGCCTTCAAACCTTTTTAATTCTGTTCATTTTTTGCCATATCATTATTTTAAATACAAATTGAAATTGGAATGAAAATTTAATGGTTATTTATGAGCAATGACTCAGTGAAACTCTAGCAAAAGGAAATACATTTGCCTTAGTGTTTATTGCTTCAGTTGAAAACATGAAATTAAAATAATGTCTTTAAAGATTCAAAAGAATGGGATATAGGAGTTAGTCTATCTTTTTAGTCACATTGACCCATCTATCCACCCATCCATCCATCCACCTATCCACCCATCCATCAACCCATCCATCCACTCATCCATCCACCCATCCATCAACCCACCCAACCATCCATCCAGCCATCCATCCACCCACCCATCCATCCACCCATCCATCCACCCATCGACCCAATGGCTTGCCTCACCACTTCCTTCCACTCAGACTTAAACAAACGTTTTCTCCAATACATAATGCCAACTTGCTGTAGATTTTTCTCTACATCATCTATCCACCTAAAAGCTTAGGTCTTCCCTTGAGCCGTTTTCCTCTGGGGCATTGGTGGTGCTCACTTTTTCCTCCTCTGTCAAATGTCATTCTTTCTAAGTGTCCAGACTACACTAGGTAGTCTGCCCTTTTTAATTTCTGCCTCTATCGAGCGATCCTGTTTTTGACTGTACACTTGATGGTTGATTCTTATACACCGTCTAACTTCATGGTTGATTCTTATACACTGTCTAACTTCATGGTTGATTCTTATACACCACCTAGCTTCATGGTTGATTCTTATACACCACCGTCTAACTTCATGGTTGATTCTTATACACCACCTAGCTTCATGGTTGATTCTTATACACCGTCTAACTTCATGGTTGATTCTTATACACCACCTAGCTTCATGGTTGATTCTTATACACCGTCTAACTTCATGATTGATTCTTATACACCGTCTAACTTCATGATTGATTCTTATACACCACCTAGCTTCATGGTTGATTCTTATACACCGTCTAACTTCATGATTGATTCTTATACACCGTCTAATTTCATGGTTGATTATTATACACCACCTAGCTTCATGGTTGATTCTTATACACCGTCTAATTTCATGGTTGATTCTTATACACCGTCTAATTTCATGGCTGATTCTTATACACCATCTAACTTCATGGTTGATTCTTATACACCACCTAGCTTCATGATTGATTCTTATACACCGTCTAACTTCATGATTGATTCTTATACACCGTCTAATTTCATGGCTGATTCTTGTTCACCATCCAGATTGACCCAAGTGAGCCAGAGACCTTCTCCAGGATGGTGGAGATTTGGTTCCAGTTCTGCCTCATCTGGTCCATCTGCAGCTCAGTGGACGAGGACGGCCGCAAGAAGATTGACAACTACGTCCGTGAGATGGAGGGCACGTTCCCCAACAAGGACTCCATCTACGAGTACTTTGTGGATGTCAAGAACAAGACCTGGATACACTGGGAGGAGAGGCTCAAAGATGGATGGAAATACAACCCAAAGTTTGTTTTTCAGCTTTGTATTTGAATTAGCTTATTTACATGGACACACCAAAGCATCTTTAAATATTTGAATTACCTTTTTTACATGGACAAACCAAATCATCTTTAAATATTTGAATTACCTTTTTTACATGGACAAACCAAAGCATCTTTAAATATTTGAATTACCTTTTTTACATGGACAAACCAAAGCATCTTTAAATATTTGAATAACCTTTTTTACATGGACAGACAGACCATAGCATCTTTAAATATTTGAATTAACTTTTTTACATGGACAGACAGACAATAGCATCTTCAAATATTTGAACTAAATTAAATATTGTGTTCTGAAATCTTTGCTGTAACAAAATTGATGTCATTCAAAATGAACACAATCAAACAAAAATAAAAATAGTAGTAGCAACAATCAAACATTTCCTTAAATGATAAACGCTGCACCTAATCTGTAATGTTGTTATGTGTTGTAGTTATGCATGTTTTACATTGATTATCGTAAGTATATAACCATTTTTATCTGAAACGCTGTGAGCCCTTGCTGGGGTACAGCGCTATATAAATTATTATTAATATTAATGCCACTCACCCACTCCCACCCCGCACCCCAACCATCATCTCACCAGAAGCCTTAACACTTTTTTTAAATCTCCCCCCCCCAACCCGCAGTATTCCATTCTTCAAGCTCATTGTGCCGACCGTTGACACGGTCAGGTATCAGTTCCTGTGCAGTGCACTCATCAGTGCACAGAACCCCATCCTGCTCGTGGGCTCAGTGGGCACAGGGAAAACCTCCGTCATCGAGAGCACACTGGCAAAGTTCGACAAGCTTGAGTACAACCTCTTGACTGTCAACATGTCAGCACAGGTAGGTTGTGTCACTCACATGTCAGCACAGGTAGGTTGTGTCACTCACATGTCAGCACAGGTAGGTTGTGTCACTCACATGTCAGCACAGGTAGGTTGAGTCACTCACATGTCAGCACAGGTAGGTTGTGTCACTCACATGTCAGCACAGGTAGGTTGTGTCACTCACATGTCAGCACAGGTAGGTTGTGTCACTCATGTCAGCACAGGTAGGTTGTGTCACTCACCGGGGAAATAGGATGACCTCATTATTTACCGGGGTAGCAAAGGGTTGACTCTGTTATTCAATGGGCTAGTAGGAACAGTGTGACATTACATTTCCAATTGTTGGATTGATTGTAGACCTTCTGAAATCAAAGTCGTGTGCCACTTGTAATCTCCAGACCACATCCAACCAAGTACAGAACATCATTGAGTCACGGGTGGAGAAGCGCACCAAAGGTGTGTACGTGCCAGTGGGGGGCAAGAAGATGATTACCTTCATGGACGACCTGAACATGCCAGCTAAGGACACATTTGGTTCTCAGGTAAGTGGGTCATGCTGGAACTTTTTGGGGGCCCTTTTGATGTTTTAGGGGCCCTTTTGATGTTTAAGGGGCCCTTTTGATGTTTAGGGAGCCCTTTTGATGGTTAGGGGGCTGGCTCGTACACTAGGGTTACATTTAGATAACAGATGAGAATACTGAAAGAAATTAAAGATAGGTTTGTATGTCATGAAGAAAGTGGGTCATACCAATGTTCCCTCTAAGGTTCATTGGTCCATGTGCAAATTGTGGGTAACATTGCACAGCATCCACTTTTGGGAAAAAAAATTCACCCTACAAACACAGTTGTTAGATTATCCTTATCAAAATTTGTTGCTCGGTAATACTTAACCGCTGTGCCCTGTCAGCCAGATATCTGAGTGGATGTTCAGTCGCACAGGTTAAAGGCAACATTGGGTCTAACATGGGAGAATACTCACTTAAATTTATTGAACAACAATGCTTTGCATTAGACATAATTTGAAACATTTGTGACAAGTTCTAGAGCAGTGGTTCTTAACGTGGGTTCGATCGAACCCTAGGGGTTCGGTGAGTCAGTTGCCGGGGTTCGGCGGAGGGAGGTCAAGACAGCACCCGACTCAAGGCATCTATATTACTACTAATAATGAAGGGTTCGGTGAATGTACATATGAAACTGGTGGGGTTCGGTACTTCCAAAAAGGTTAAGAACCACTGTTCTAGAGGAAGAGTGGGGGAGGGTCGGAAGCTGGAGGACAACATGAAATTTTGACATTGTTATGATATAAAATCCTTTTTGTGTTTTCAGCCTCCATTGGAACTGATCAAACTCTGGTTAGACTACGGCTTCTGGTACGACAGAGAGAAGCAGGCCATCAAGTACATCAAGGACATGCTGTTGGTCTCCGCCATGGGCCCCCCGGGTGGTGGGCGGATGGTCATCTCTCGACGTCTGCAGAGTCGGTTCAACCTGATCAACATGACGTTCCCCCAGGTGAGTGAAAGTGCTCTTCATACATCAGTGTGGTCAAATGGTTTTTTTTTAATCTGTGTGGTCAAATGTTTTTTTTTAAATCTGTGTGGTCAAATGTTTTTTTTTAAATCTGTGTGGTCAAATGTTTTTTTTGAAATCTGTGTGGTCAAATGCTTTTTTGGACATCTGTGTGGTCAAATGTTTTTTTTTAAATCTGTGTGGTCAAATGTTTTTTTTTTAAATCTGTGTGGTCAAATGTTTTTTTTTAATCTGTGTGGTCAAATGTTTTTTTTGAA
This sequence comes from Radix auricularia, assembly GCA_002072015.1. Taxonomy (NCBI): domain Eukaryota; kingdom Metazoa; phylum Mollusca; class Gastropoda; family Lymnaeidae; genus Radix; species Radix auricularia. The sequence continues at coordinate 286,752 of MUZC01000188.1, read as the reverse complement.
ATCTGTGTGGTCTAATGCTTTTTTGGACATCTGTGTGGTCAAATGTTTTTTTTTAAATCTGTGTGGTCAAATGTTTTTTTTTAAATCTGTGTGGTCAAATGCTTTTTTGGACATCTGTGTGGTCAAATGGTTTTTTGGACATCTGTGTGGTCAAATGGTTTTTTGGACATCTGTGTGGTTAAATGGTTTTTTGGACATCTGCATAGTAAAATGGTTTTGAGACATCTGTATACTAAAATTGTTTTTAGACATCTGTATAGTAAACTGGTTTTTAGACATCTGTATAGTAAAATGGTTTTTAGACATCTGTATAGTAAAATGGTTTTTAGACATCTGTATAGTAAAATGGTTTTTAGACATCTTTGTGTTCAAATGGTCTTCACACATCTGTGTCTTAAACAGACATCTTTGTGTTATTTTATTATTTTCAATCACAACACAGCAGAGACTTTTCCCAATTTTCCAAGGCACTCTCCATAACTAAAACACATAAAAGTTGTGGTATCACTCTCCATAACTAAAACATATAAAAGTTGTGGTTTGCTTAAGTTGACATGGACCAACATCAGGCCTGGGTTATTTAAGGACATGTATTTGGGCTGTAATGAAACTACAGTTAATCTGGAAATAATTTTAACTTTTGATACCACAGCAAAGGGAAAAGGTAAATTAGCAGGCTCTGAGAAAGTTTAAAATAGTTTCTTGCCTCAGTAAAGTTAGGCTAATGCCTTATGGTATGGATTTCTTATTTCTAAGTATGTGACAAAATTTGTAATGTGGACTCCAAAAGTCTTATGACAAAAACCATCGTAAGTCTCGTAAGTGAAGTGTAGTGAGTCCAGCATAAGGATGGAGAAACATGCTACATACGTTCTCATATAATTATTATTATTTTCATTTTCAGCTTCTCAAATTATATATCGTATAGAACTGAAAAAGCTGCCTGGCAGCCCTGATAATTTGATCTTAGATTAATTACAGAACAGAGTCCAAAGAGGATTTGTAGACCCATCGTCATAGAAATTATCGTGCTCTAGAGTTACGGGTACCTAACTGCAATGACAAAGTTCTGTATGAACCCCCCCTCATTTAATTGTCTCCCCTTGGCCATCATCTCCAGGAGTCTCAGATCAAACGGATCTTTGGCAGCATGATCAACCAAAAACTGCAGGACTTTGAGGAGGACGTCAAGCCCATTGGTGACGTCATGACCATGGCCACTATTGAGATGTACCAGGCCATCGTCCAGCGGTTCCTGCCAACCCCAACCAGGATACATTACCTGTTCAACCTCAGGGACATCTCTCGGGTAAGGTGTAGAGATGGCGCTGCACTTCTTAGAATTCATTCAACTGTTACTTGTACTTTTGTAGACCTGTCAACCTCCCAAGAAAAAATATCTCTAGCGAGCTGGGGTCAGCACACAAGTCGGCGGCACCCCAGGGTTCACTAGTTTGAAAAACTATATAATAAATAAAATTACCTCTATTGTCTTTAATTCTTAATGTGACATTAGGGTTTCGGATAACTTCCGCCTCAGTCCCGTAAGAATTTTCCAGAAAGCCATCAACTGGTTATGAAATTTTTAAAATTCTTGAAAATGTATTTATAATATTATTGTCATACTTGCTTCATCTTTTAGGACAAGAATGGTTATTTTACGTATCCAAAAGACCGTCTTGAGTTTAAAACTATTTTTACCTGTAGTTTAGTACTATTATTTTAGTATTAACTCTTAAAGCCCCAGAAGGTTTTCAATAAACTTCCGCCTCATTCCCATAAGGATTTCCCGTATTACGATCAACCGGTTATGAAATTAAAAAATTTGCGTAAAATCCATTTATAATATTATTGTCATTCTGACTTCATTTTTAAGGCTAAGAATGGTTATTTTACGCATCCAAAAGACCGTACTGAGTTTGAAACAATATTTATCTGTAGTTTAGTACTATTATTTTAGTAATAAAGTATAACAAAAACGTATCTTCGAAAAAAAAAACGTTAAAACTACCAAAAAACATCGCAAAATGAGCGATAACACTAGTGCCGGCAACGGCCGCCATTGCCGGAAGTCGAATACATCGTTTTTCAAGTATTGAAGAGTTTTTACTTTCCGAGATCTCATTTCTAACGAGATTTGTATCTAGGGGCGCATTACGACGCTTTAGGGATAGCGGGAAGAGACGCATTACGACGCTTTGCGACTTTAAGAGTTAAACTATAGCAAAATCTTTTTTTTTTAAAAACGTTAAAAACTACAATTGAATTTATTTTCAAGAAAGTTTCAAAGAGTTTCAACTTTCATGCTTGCCCTTGTTTCATTGTAACATTTCTGGAAAAACTTCTTTGACTCTGGCATTAAAAAGATAGGTATTGGCAAAATATGGCAATTATATCCTTCAGTAAGAAAGCTGTTAAATTAAATTTTTAATATGACAACTGAAACTGAATGGCACTGTAATTTGGCATGGATGTCGTAGATCTTCAATTAGATATCTTAGATATACAGACGCTCTTTCTATGCAGAAGATAATGGTGTCCACAGACCATGAGAGATGATCTGTTGGCAAGTGATGCGTCGGTCACAGGCCATGGCTACAAGGGTTCCACGCATTACCCAGCCACCTAACTATTGTCTAGTTAGGTACCCATTCAGAGCTGGGTGACTTGGGGACTCGTCAGGCCCTGGGAACAAATCCTCGCCTTAGCGTGGATTTGAACTCATGACCATCGGTACGCCAGTCGAGCGCGCTACCACTCGACCACCGCATCCCATACAGCTCATACAGTGTAGTGTATGAACAGTGCAGGACTTACCAATAAGCTATACAAGCTTTTTTTTGAGGGGCCATGTGAGCCATTGTCATATTTAGCACTTTCGTAGCTGTATAGCTTAGGGCCTTATCAATTCTAAATTTCGGCACTGGGTATGAAAGCCAAAACTCCAATTGTCTCTCTGATTGCAGGTGTTCCAAGGCCTGCTCCGAGCACACAAACATTACCATGACACCAAACAAGCCATGACCAGGCTGTGGATTCACGAGTGCTTCAGGTCAGTCAGCTAGAGTTATGCTCCCTTGGAAAGGGAGGCTATTGTAGCGGTCCATTATCTTATTTATTTATTGACAAGCAAAGAAATATTTTTTTAAAAAGATTCGCAATTTAAAAAAACGATAAAATTAAATTCAAAACTATGTTCTAAAAATTTGAAATCATTTTAAATAAAATTCACTCATGGCTCATTTTTTTTTTATTTCGTCCAAATTCATCATGAACTATTTATCCATAAGGATGAGGTTTTTTGCCAACACAGCTTTAAAAAGAAGTTAAAATTTGACAAGATTTCCCTGATGTTTTTTCAGAGTTTTCTCAGATCGTCTTATTGACAGCAAGGACACAGGGGCCTTCATCGAGCTCTTGTCAGAAAAACTGGGTGTCTTGTTTGACCAAACCTACCACAACATATGTCACAACAAAATCCCTCCTCTCTTTGGTGAGTGCTTCAATACTTGTGACTGTAGGTGCACATTGTTGTTGTGCACATTGTTGTTGTGCACATTGTTGTTGTGCACATTGTTGTTGTGCACATGTTGTTGTGCACATTGTCAAAATTTCACTTGTGATTGTTCTTCAGTGCATATTTACATTTTACTTGCACAATTTTTTGTGTGTTTTGTCCATGCTATTTTTTTCTGTTGTTGTCTACAAACTTTTCTCTGTAATCCAGTGCTTTTTTTCAGTGGGAACTCATGGGAACTGAGTTTTCATACCTTTTTTGGCCAGATTCGTGTATATTTATATAAATGGTCGGCGCTTTACTTACTGTCAGTCCTTTTTACAGTGGGGACTCACGGGAACTACGTAAATTACAGTTTACAAATAAACAAACCAAGTGGCAAACGCTGTTATTCTACTAATATGATATCTATGGACCATAGATATCATATTAGTTATTATTAGTAGAATAAGAATAACAGCGTTTGCCACTTGGCGTGGCCTACTTTTATTTCCTGAGGGGCTGATTTTAGTACAAACTTTGGTAAATAATTTTTCTATGTCTTTTTAAAGTCTAGAAATTAATATAATTAAACAAGCAAAAAAGCGTTGAAATGAAAAGAATCTCAAGCTTTTCCCCATCTGCTGCTCCGGTAAACAAACAATTTAAACAAGAAGTTGCGGAAGATAACGTCGATATTATACAAACGATTCAAACGACAGTGTCAGAACAAACGTGTGTAGGTGATCATGGCGATGTAAACATAGACTCTGACAGTGACCTGCCAATTTGTTAGAGTTTTAAATGTTGATAGTGTTTTGGTTTTCGTGGTTTCCTCAGACAACCCATTCCACGTCCGATTTCCAGATGGGAAGAGCCAGATTGTATGTGTTGTATTGATTATCTTTATGTTGTGTTTCCAAAGTAAAATTATTAATTACCATATGTATTATTGCAACTTTGCTCTTCTATCTTCTATTGAGATGACTACATGCACCCTGACTTATCTCTTCTATCCTCTATCCAGGTGACTACATACACCCTGACTTATCTCTTCTATCCTCTATTCAGGTGACTACATGCACCCTGACTTATCTCTTCTATCCTCTATCCAGGTGACTACATGCACCCTGACTTTACTCTTCTATCCTCTATCCAGGTGACTACATGCACCCTGACTTATCTCTTCTATCCTCTATCCAGGTGACTACATGCACCCTGACAATGTGTATGAGGACATCCAGGCCGCTGACAAACTCAAGAAGTTCATGCTGGACCAGCTCAACGACTACAACAACACCCCCAACACCGTGGCCATGGACCTGGTGCTCTTCAGGGATGCCATAGAACACAGTGAGTCAGCGAGAAGTTACGGGGGGGTGGGGGATTGGCTAGTTAAAATAAAGCTTGAGTGATCCAAATGTCTTGTATCTTGGATCACTCTGTTTAGCTAGGTGTGAACTATAAAAGATTATAACCTCCCTTTGTGTATGGTTTCCATTTTATGTACTAAAAAGTTAATTTTAAAAAGTTGCTGACAAATGAAATTAACTCAATAGCTCCTGAAGGGCTACTTCCGTATCTATTCCATATTCCGGACAAAAGGGAAGCAACTTCGTTAAGTTTTTGATTTCATTTGCTTTTCTTCTCTAAAGATATTCATTTATCTTAAAAAATAAAATGATTAACACATCCAGGAATGATTTAAGTTAAATAATAATATAACTTTCACTGCGAAATAATGACGATTAAAGACCGATATCGTGATTTCCGACACCTCGGGTGAATACACACTCGATAGAGACGCATCAAACTAATACTAACATGGATCGAAAGTGAAAGAAAATTTAAACATCCGGTAGTTTTTATTGAAATCTCTTAGAATCACACAAAAGCCGGAAGTCTCGAGGAAAGCGAGATTTCGATGCTAATGAGTTAAGATATGAGTTGGATTAACATGCTAACTTTTTTGGTTTTTAAAGATAATTTATTTCTTGTAATCAATGCTAGATTTTTTTTAAAAATTTTAAAGTACTCCTGTAAATGAAAATAAAATGAGGTTTAAATAATACTTTATCCACGTCGCAACATTAACATAAAATTTTCTTGTCTTTCTGTGGGTTTTTTTCCCTATTAATTTAAAATTCCAGAAATTCATATTGTTTAAAAATGTACAAGAAAATGTATTAATTATCTTTCTCTACCTGCACTTTAATCAAACCGCTCAGTGTCAGAATTAAAGTCAGTTTTAGAGACATTAAAGCTTATTATAGGAAAGAAGAATGTATTTTGTTTGGGATTTTTTTTTTAAATTTGTGGATATGTTTTAAAGTATATAAATATGTAATTCACCAGAAATTAGGATAAGCACAAGATGTGAGCAAATAAGCAAATACGGCTGTCAAGCGAGGGTGGTGTAGGGTGGGTCGGCAGGTAACAACAACCGTAGTGCGCATGTCTCAAGAACAACAATGCGTTGGCAGCTTCCCCCCACCCCACCCCCAACATTCACTCGCGTTGTTCCCATTCTGTCCCTGTTCTTTGCACTATCTATGAGCAAGTCTGCGGTGTATGCTTTGCCGCGGGTCGTATCTAGTGTAACATAAAGCAACAAAAAAGTATGACAGGTTTTTACCAGATCCGTTATGAGACGGGGTTTTAATTTTTCTTTCCCCAGCCATTTTGCCTACAAAAGCAGTGACTTTAATTTATTACAAAACTAGATTGACAATATTTTGTGCACAGTGGGTAAAACTATGTCTATTGAAGCACGCCCTTGGAAAATAATTTTTGTTTTCTCTACAGTCTCAAAGATCGTGCGTGTGATAAGACAGCCCCGTGGTAACATGCTGCTCATTGGCATTGGTGGAAGCGGACGGCAGAGCTTGACCAGGCTGGCGTCCTTCCTCTGTGACTACACGGTCTTCCAGATTGAGGTCTCCAAAATTTACAGGAAACAAGAATTCAGGGATGGTAGGTTTTTTAAAAATAGTTGTTGATGTAACTCTAATAAGTGTTGATGTAACTCTAATAATTGTTGATGTAACTCTAATAATTGTTGATGTAACTCTAATAATTGTTGATGTAACTCTAATAATTGTTGATGTAACTCTAATAAGTGTTGATGTAACTCTAATAAGTGTTTCCATCTAGTGGATAACTGAAGGATATGACATTTCTCTTCTCAAAGTTTAACATAAAATTGAAAATCTCATTTCTCATATTAACTTTTAATTTTTAATATTTGTTAAATCAATTTTTTTTTAATTATGTAAACAAAAACATTAATAGAAATTGCTCAAAATGTATTATTTAATTAAAAATTTCCCTATTTCTTACACGGAATGGTCACTCTAAAATTATAGCAATACTTTCTTTACTTTTTTTAAATGATCATCTGTTAAGAAAATACTTTTTTATAAGTTTAAGAAAGTGTTAGCTTTTATCTGTGGATGCTCCATGGGAAAAATAATTTGAATTTTTTTTTTTGACAAGTGAAATATTTTCTTTAAATAATTTGTTTTTTCTTACTTTGGATAAAACAAAACAAAATTATATTCTGACCAAATTTATTGAAATAAATCTCTTGTTGGGGTGAAAAGATGGCCATCTGACTTTGATTTTTGCATCAAAAGATGGACACATTAATTTTTGTCCCTTTGTATTTCAGACCTGAAGAAGTTGTACTTCCTGGCCGGTGTTACCAACAAACCAACCGTGTTTCTGTTCAACGACATTCAAGCTGTGGAGGAGGGTTTCTTTGAGGACATCAACAACATCCTCAGCAGCGGAGAGGTTCCCAACCTGTACAAGGGAGAGGAGTTTGAGGAGGTCCGTCTGTTCACCTCAGTACCTCTACCCCACATCCCAGTCATCACTCTATGTGCTTTCTACGAGCATTCTCTACATAATCAGTACACTCTACCCCACATCCCAGTCATCACTCTATGTGCTTTCTACGAGCCCTCCCTACATAATCAGTACCTCTACCCCACATCCCAGTCATCACTCTATGTGCTTTCTACGAGCACTCTCTACATAATCAGTACACTCCAATCATTGTCCTCAATGGCCCAAACTTTCTTTCTACTCTCCACACATTTTTTCTACACTTATCTTATCTATTACAGACGCTCCTCCTGTACAGAAGATTATTGCGTCCTATACTTATCGATGGTTTGTGTTTAGTCCTGCATTCTTATTAGAGTTTTAGCTCTAGTAGAAAATGCGTCCGCTCACAAACAGGAAGTTCTGTATCACTTGACACATTCTGCCTACAAAATGAATTTTTAAAAATTTTCCCTTGCACTTTGTTGACTATTTTTATCTTAAACTTACTACCAAGATGAGTCTGAAAATAATTTTAGAGGAGTGGGGATGAAGGAGAACAGGAAATCTCCATGTTACTAATAAGTTTTCTCCCGACTACATAAAATAGATAGCTGTGTCCAATCTGTGACTACTGATTGATATAACTGTGTCCACTCTTGGGCTACTGATTGATATAACTGTGTCCACTCTTGGGCTACTGATTGATATAACTGTGTCCACTCTTGGGCTACTGATTGATTTGAACTTGAACTATCCCTTAACCCGACGCTGGGTCGTTGGGGCACCATTTTGAGCTGCGCACTAACTCATGCCAAGTGTCACGGTTCTGAGCTGCCTTCTGGGAATCGCTAAACTGATTGATATAGCTGTGTCAAATCTGGGACTACTGATTAAGAAGGGGTTTTTGACCAGGTGTAAAATACCCTAAATGGATGGAGGGATCATTGCTATTATAAGACTGTGTCCACTGTGGGGCTATTGTTTGTGAAGTTTTTGTTTTTTTGACCAGGTGAAAAATGCCCTAATGGATGATGTCAAGAAATATGGCATCGAGGAGAACTCCCAGAGTATTTTTACCTTCTTGATTGACAGGGTCAGGGCTAATTTGCATGTTGTTTTGTGCATGAGCCCAGTAGGTGAAGCCTTCAGGTAAGGGCTGGTTGTTGTTTTTTGTGACTTTTTGAGATAAAACTGTCTGTTATGTTTTGTAACGATAAATTTATTGTAATTCGAAAACACAAGCAATGTTTTCATTTATAGTAACAGTTATTAACAGCTTTAGTATTTAAAATTATTCGCTATATCTTTCATAAATGTAATTATTAGTATTATTATTATTATTTTATTATTATTATTTAGAACGAAATAAATCTCTCTTAGCAGTTAAGATTAAGAAAATATTAAAATGTTAATTCAGTAGTAATGATGACTGTAATTGTTTGAACCCTGTAGAAACCGTGTCCGCATGTACCCAGCATTCGTCAACTGTACAACTATAGACTGGTTCAGTGAGTGGCCAGCCGAGGCTCTCCTGGAAGTCGCCGATAAATATCTCTCCGACATGACCCTGGGCAATGATGAAGCTGTGAGTCAATCAATTCATTCTATTTTTACTTGTAACACAATCTACTCTCCTATCACATGATTCTGTGTGCCTATCAAAAAGAAAGTGATAATTATTTTAACAAGTTTATGGATGAAACTAAGTTAATTGAACAACCTGGTCAAACAAAGTTTTTGACTATACATCCCTTATATATCAGACAAAGCTAAATATTTAATTTAAGGGATTTAAAAATAGAAAGTCATCATTTTGTGTTTTGTATTGAATCTGTTCCTTTTCACATAAAAAATACATTAAATAAAATTTTTTTAAATTAAATTTTGTGTGTTAGATTAAATTAATAAGATTAAACTGTTTTTAAACAAATCTTTAAATCATTCACCAGATTTATCAAATTGCTCTAAATTCATTTATTTCTTAAGCATCTTTAACTATTTTATTCAATCTATTGTGAAAGCATCATGCCATTGAAGGTGTCTTGAGAGTATAATGAAATAAACCTGATAGCTTAGGTCCAGTGAATTAAGAGAGCCACTGGGTGGATATGATAAACCTGATAGCTTAGGTCCAGTGAATTAAGAGAGCCACTGGGTGGATATAATAACTGTATGAAACCTGACTAATTCTATAGGCGCCTTTTGTAAATTGAATGTAGATTTTAAAAACTGCCTGAATAGCAGGGATATCTTCCTATCAATTGTTGCTGAAACTCTTTTCATAGACTTGTTAACATTTTTTGTTCAACAGGACAGAGAGAGATATAACTTGGTAAGTGTTTAATTTTTTTAAAAACTTTTTTTAAAAATAATTTTTATTTAATGTGAAACGTATTATGATATATAGAAGTTTATCAAATATTGAATGTATGATTCTTTTCTTGAAAAATTATAGTTTTTTAACCAGCTTGATATTTTTTAGTTTAAAAACTTGATAGAAATAGAGATAAGAAGTTTTCTTATCCAACATCAACTGAAGATTAATTACAGAAATTGTAAAGCAGAAATAAATCATTCACTGTTCTAAGTAAGTTTAATCCAAGTGTTGAGATAGATACAATAAAAGTTATTTTTGCCTTGCCTGGTCTAGGACAGGAACAAACATGCCCTGGCCCAAATGTTCACCATCATGCACAAGTCTGTCGGGGATTACTCTCTGAAGATGCTGGAAGAGATGAAGCGTTACAACTATGTCACACCCACCAATTACCTGGAGTTGGTGGCTGGCTACAAGAAGTAGGTGGAAACTACATTGTTTATATTTAAGGGGATGACAAGAAGTAGGTGGAAACTACATTGTTTATATTTAAGGGGATTTTAAGGGGATGACAAGAAGTAGGTGGAAACTACATTGTTTATATTTAAGGGGATGACTACCGAGATGAAGCTGAATATTTAATCTACATGGGCTTTTATATGAGTTATAAGTGTTGGCTGGATAGTGAAGTCAATAGTGCGCCCGCCTCACAAGATGAGGGGCGTGGGATAGAGCCCACGCAAAGCCACAATAAAAATGATGAATGACAAAAGCTAAGTAAGTCCTCCGCTGACGTGGAAGGAATTCAGGGCACCCACCAAGGTCTACCGAGCCCCAAGTAAGTTCTAATGGAAACATTAGATCCCCCGGCGACCATCGGGACTTTAAAACAAAAATAAGAATACCTCCAAGAAATTCCAAGAAATTTTTTTTAATGTGGAAAAAGTTTGTTACATTTGCCTCAGTGGCAAATTCCAGGATGACCGAGAAGCTCATCTGAAATACACATCTCATTTTTTTTGTGAAATTGTTGAATTGTGAACCATTAGAATTCCTTTAAAATTGGGCTATTACACTATGAAATTTCAATGGAGATGACTAAGAAGCAGAACCACTTGTCTAATGAATTGTTCAGCTTAAAATGCTTACAATGCTTCTAAAATCTTTTCTCAGAGAAAATTTGTTTTCCCTGAAATAACTGAAATAAGACTCAGATCTAAGCTTGAGATATTATTTTTTCTGAAAGCCCATCAACAGTAGCCGCACGTAGTTTAACAGCCCATCAACAATAGCCGCACGTAGTTTATTAGTCCATCAATAGTAGCCACACATAGTTTAACAGCCCATCAACAGTAGCCACACGTAGTATAACAGCCATCAACAGTAGCCGCACGTAGTTTAACAGCCCATCAACAGTAGCCGCAAGTAGTTTAACAGCCCATCAACAGTAGCCGCAAGTAGTTTAACAGCCCATCAACAGTAGCCGCAAGTAGTTTATTAGCCCATCAACAGTAGCCGCACATAGTTTATTAGCCCATCAATAGTAGCCACACATCGTTTAACATCCCATCAACAGTAGCCACACGTAGTTTAACACCCCATCAACAGTAGCCGCACGTAGTTTAACAGCCCATCAACAGTCACCGCACGTAGTTTAACAGCCCATCAACAGTAGCCACACGTAGTTTAACAGCCCATCAACAGTATCCCCACGTAGTTTAACAGACCATCAACAGTAGCCGCACTTAGGTAGCCACACGTAGTTTAACAGCCCATCAACAGTAGCCACACGTAGTTTAACAGCCCATCAACAGTAGCCACACATAGTTTAACAGCCCATCAACAGTAGCCGCATGTAGTTTAACACCCCATCAACAGTAGCCGCACGTAGTTTAACAGCCCATCAACAGTAGCCACACGTAGTTTAACAGCCCATCAACAGTAGCCGCACGTAGTTTAACACCCCATCAACAGTAGCCACACGTAGTTTAACAGCCCATCAACAGTAGCCACACGTAGTTTAACAGCCCATCAACAGTAGCTGCACGTTGTTTAACAGCCCATCAACAGTAGCCACACGTAGTTTAACACCCCATCAACAGTAGCCACACGTTGTTTAACAGCCCATCAACAGTAGCCGCACCTAGTTTAACAGCCCATCAACAGTAGCCACACGTAGTTTAACAGCCCATGAACAGTAGCCACACGTAGTTTAACAGCCCATCAACAGTATCCCCACGTAGTTTAACAGACCATCAACAGTAGCCGCACGTAGTTTAACAGCCCATGAACAGTAGCCACACGTAGTTTAACAGCCCATCAACAGTAGCCACACGTAGTTTAACAGCCTATGAACAGTAGCCACACGTTGTTTAACAGCCCATCAACAGTAGCTGCACGTAGTTTAACAGACCATCAACAGTATCTCCACGTAGTTTAACAGCCCATCAACAGTAGCCACACGTAGTTTAACAATCAGTTGTCAATGTTAACTTTGTTACAGACTCCTGAACGAGAAACAGTTTGAGCTGACCGAAGGGAGGGACAAGCTGCGCAACGGCCTGAGCAAGATTGACGACACCAGGGAGAAGGTTGAGAAGATGAAGGTCGAGCTGGAGGACGCCAAGCTCAAGGTCGCCGCCTACCAGAAACAGTGCGACGAGTTCCTCAAGACTTTGGTGCAGCAGAAGCGAGAGGCTGATGAGCAGCAGAAGGTGAGTTTCCCCGTCGCTTGGATGATTTACCTGAGGCTATCGCAGGGAGGTCGAGTCTTCAACTTATCTTATCTCTTATCTTCTTATCTTCTGTGTTATGGAGGCATCTTCTATAGAGAAGATTATTGCGTTCTATGCTTATCCATAGTTTATGTCGAGTCTTGCGTTTTTGTTGCATATTTAAATTTTGATAGAGTCTTGGTTTTCCGGGTTTCATCTGGCAACCCGCTCCACGTCTGAATTACTTGAAAGCATGGTCACCCTAGACCACTTTAATTTATTTATTTATTCATTTTGTGTACTTATATGTAAAGAACATCAGTATATGGCAGGGCTCAACACTATTATACAGAACATTACATCAGTATATGGCAGGACTGACCACTACTTATATAGAACATTACATCAGTATATGGCAGGACTCGCCACACTTTACAAACATTTTCAAGAACTCGACAAAAGACATTGCTCCCTTAATAGACTATACACAACATGACATACAAATGTCATAACATGGGCCTATACACAACATGACATACAAATGTCATAACATGGGCCTATACACAACATGACATACAAATGTCATAACATGGGCCTATACACAACATGACATACAAATGTCATAACATTGGCCTATACACAACATGACATACAAATGTCATAACATTGTCGTATATCATGTTATTAGACATAGCAAAAAGGAATGTTTGTAATTTGATCATAGTACACTATTTGTGACCTTTGATCTTATTACAATATTTGTGACCTTTGATCATAGTACAATATTTGTGACCTTTGATCATAGTACAATATTTGTGACCTTTGATCATAGTACAATATTTGTGACTCATAATTTGATCATAGTACAATATTTGTGACTCATAATTTGATCATAGTACAATATTTGTGACTCATAATTTGATCATAGTACAATAGTTGTGACTCATAATTTGATGTGATCTTTTTTCAATCAGTCTGTGGCCCAAAAGAGTGAACGAATCAAAGAGGAAGAGGTCAAGTGTCAGACAATGGCCGACCTGGCCCAGGCTGACCTCAATGAAGCTCTGCCTGCCCTGGATGAAGCCATGAAGGTAAGTGGGTGGCCAATAGGCTGAAGCTGGATTGAGGTTGTGAAACCAAGGACCAGCGTATAAATGACAATAAATTACCGAGAAGAAATTGAAGTCCAAAACGTCAACATTTTGACTTGATTAAAATGTCTGATTTGGAGACAACATGTTCTGGGCGTTCATTCATGGGCTGATCTATTTATTATCTCAGCTTGATGATGTAAATCTATCCAAATAAGTATACAATTATAAAAATTTTTAAAAAAACATAGTATGAAAATTAAAACCTGTAGGCTTAACTGTGGTTGCAGGCTAATTTACTATATGAAGTATTCATGATAAAAATCTGACCTATTGCCACTTTGTGGCTAATTTTAATATAAAATGACATATTACGAAGTATTCATGATGAAAATCTCACCTATTGCCACTTTGTTCTCCCTCAGGCGCTCGAGTCTCTAAACAAAAAGGACATGACTGAAATAAAATCTTACGGGCGACCTCCGGCCCTCGTCGAGAAAGTCATGGAGGCCGTCATGATTCTCCGAGGCAATGACCCCACCTGGCCAGAAGCCAAGAAACAACTTGGTAAAATTATTAGCATAGCCTAGTAGCTATAGTAACTGGATAGGTGATCTGGTAAAATCTTTATTAAAGCCAGGCCTTATTGCAGTAGCTATAGTAACTGGATAGTTAATCTGGTAAAATCTTTATCAAAGATAGGCCTAACTGCAGTAGCTATAGTAACAAGATATTAAAACTAGTACAGGTTGGACATACAGCAGTTACTATGGTAACCGATGAGTAAATCTATTGTTTAATATTTAATTTTTTTACTTCACTAGATTTTGTTTTCAGTATATTTTGCATCTTATAAAATGAATTTCTTACTTATTGGCACACTGCCTACATCTTTGCAAATTAGTTTTTTAAAATTCAATAATAACCTAACTCTGATTCCTAGGTGACCAGAATTTCCTGAAGCAGCTCATGAACTTCGACAAAGACAACATCTCGGACAGAGTGCTAAAAAAAATTGGCCAGTACGTCGCCCAAGCCGATTTCCACCCTGAGATCATTGGTCGCGTGTCCCTTGCGGCCAAATCACTGTGCATGTGGGTCAGGGCCATGGAGATGTACGGACGTATCTTCAGAGTTGTGGAGCCCAAGAGGCAGAGACTGAATGCGGCCATGGCCATTTTGAGGGAGAAGCAGGCGGCACTGGCAGACGCAAAAGCCAAATTGGCTGAGGTAAGGGAGAGAATTTATAATAAAAATAAAGTTGTTTTTTTTTATATTAATAATGCATTTAGTAATAGTTCAATTAACACTATGGAATACCTGAATATGGCATCCATTTTTTTTTTCAGTTTTTACCATTAACATGTTGCATTTTATTTATTAATAAAAACAATACAGTGGTACCCCGCTTAACGAACATAATCCGTTCCGGAAGAGTGTTCGTAAAGCGAAATGCTCATTAGCCGGACCAAGTAATCCCATAGGAAATAATGGAAATAGCGATTAATCCGTTCTCTCGTTCCCACACCCACCCATTTCAATGTTTGTTTGTATAATATTATTGCTAAATAATGACAACTAAAGTGTAAATACATTATTATTAGAAGAAATATAAACAAATAAAGAAAAAATAAGGCAATAAATAAATGCATAAATCACGACTGCAGAAGCTGCAGCAACAGTAATGGTTGAGGTGACAGCTGATAGGACAAGGGTACAGTAATTTACATTTGAAGAATACATTTCAAAAATAAAGAAAGAAAGAAAGAATAAGACAAAACAGTAAATGTAAAGCATTAACACTTACCAACAAAGAATGTTCTTGTAGACATACGGTGGCTGAGGAGGAGGAGAAGATGGAGGAGGAGAAGATGGAGGAGGAGAAGATAGAGGAGGGATTAGTGTGGAGACGAGCCACTGGGTGGATCATCGACGTCAGAAGAAGAAGAAGAAGAAATCGTCTCCATGACAACGGAAGGATGAGCAGACGATTCCTCGCCACTTCTCAACTTTTTGATACCGCTAGGGCCAGGTTGAGGCTCGTCTGCTTGTGAAGGTGCCCGTTTCATGAAGCAGTCAAGAGTCGCTCTAACTTTGTACGTTCTCCGGAAAATGTTCATTATGCGGGCCAAATTGTCAAGAGTAAGGCTGTTCGTTAACCGAAATGTACGTACTCCGAACGTTCGTTAAGCGGAGTACCACTGTATATTTTGAAGATTTTCACACTATTCTTATTGTATTCCATGTGACATGTAAAAATATTTCAAAATCTTTAATTTGTGATTGTAACAGCAGTTCTCACATAAGAATTGTAACAGTTAACAAATATAATGATTTCTTGACAGTTAACAAATATAATGATTGTTTGACCAGTTAACAAATATAATGATATCTTGACAGTTAACAAATATAATGATTTCTTGACAGTTAACAAATATAATGATTTCTTGACTAGTTAACGAATATAATGATTCCTTGACAGTTAACAAATATAATGATTATTTGACAGTTAACAAATATAATGATTTCTTGACCAGTTAACAAATATAATGATTTCTTGACCAGTTAACAAATATAATAATTTCTTGACAGTTAACAAATATAATGATTTCTTGACAGTTAATAAATATAATGATTTCTTGACAGTAACAAATATAATAATTTCTTGACAGTTAACAAATATAATCATTTCTCGACAGTTAACAAATAAAAAAATTTCTTGACAGTTAACAAATATAATGATTTCTTGACCAGTTAACAAAAATAATGATTTCTTGAAAGTTAACAAGTATAATGATATCTTGACAGTTAACAAATATAATGATTTCTTGAAAGTTAACAAGTATAATGATATCTTGACAGTTAACAAATATAAAAATTTCTTGACAGTTAACAAATATAATGATATCTTGACCAGTTAACAAATATAATGATATCTTGACAGTCAACAAATATAATGATATCTTGACCAGTTAACAAATATAATGATATCTTGACAGTTCACAAATATAATGATATCTTGACCAGTTCACAAATATAATGATATCTTGACAGTTAACAAATATAATGATATCTTGACCAGTTAACAAATATAATGATATCTTGACAGTTAACAAATATAATGATATCTTGACAGATAACAAATATAATGATTTCTTGACAGTTAACAAATATAATGATATCTTGACCAGTTAACAAATATAATGATTTCTTGACAGTTAACAAATATAATGATATCTTGACAGTTAACAAATATAATGATTTCTTGACAGTTAACAAATATAATGATTTATTAACCAGGTTGAAGCTAAGATGGCTGAGCTAAAGATATTGTATGATGAAAAACTGGCCCAGAAAGAAGAGCTCAAGAGGAAAGCTGAACACACGGAACTTATGCTGGACAGGGCTCAGAAACTTGTGTCGGGTTTGGCTGGAGAACGAATTCGTTGGGAGGAGACTGTCAGGGTGGGTTACCAACGGAAGCTGTTGCTAGGATACTGTCTCCTTAGCAACCAAGCTAATTGCAACTCATCTTAATAACTAAAAATTATTCCTTTGAATATGTTGGCAATGTATGTTATGGACTTTCCTTAAAATCTGTTAAATATTGCGAAAGACATAAAAATCTTCTCTTCTTTTCAACCACAACTGATGTTGACCTTGTTTATTTATCAGGATCTTGAAGAGCGCATGGGACATCTTGTGGGAGATGTCCTTATTGCTGCAGCTTTCATGTCCTACATGGGACCTTTCCTGTCAACCTACCGTGACGAGATGGTCAATGTCAAATGGATGAATGAGGTTGGTTCATTTAGAAAATCTTTTTTTTCAAACTGATTTCTTTCTTGTCCAGGATTAATTTTTTTAATGAAAATGTTAAAATGTAGAGTCTTTGTGATTATAGTGGACATATGTGCACACACACATGAGACCATCAGCTTTCAAAGATGCTCTTCTACGGTGAGCTTACTGATGGGTAGAGAGCCCACGGAGGTCAAAGGTAGAGCTACAAAGATACACTAAAGACCGCACTGAAGGCTTGCAACATTGGGCATGACTCCTGGGAGGAAGCAGCCATGGACCGAGCCACCTGGCATTTTATGATACGGAATGTTGCGGCAGTCTGTGAAGCAAACAGACAACAGTCTGCAAAGTCCAGACCACAGGCAAGGAAGGATCGTGCTTGATACCTTCCTGATTGCATCCCAACCATCCCTTGTTCGGCGTGTGAACGCACCTCTTGGACAAGAATAGGTTTGAATAAGTCACCAAAGGACACACAAGTCTGCAAAATCACATGACTGATGTGAAGAGAATGTTCCGCGTCAATCACAACCAAAAAATAACATTGTGGGCAACCTATACAATAATTTTTAAAAAATTTTTAGAACAGATTTCCTGGTGTAACAGGCCAGATTATACCCCTGACCAGATTATACCCCTGACCAGATTATACCCCTGACCAGAATATACCCCTGACTAGATTATACCCCTGACCAGAATATACCCCTGACCAGATTATACCCCTGGCCAGATTAAACCCCTGGCCAGATTATACCCCTGGCCAGATTATACCCCTGGCCAGATTATACCCCTGGCCAGATTAAACCCCTGACCAGAATATACCCGGTTATAATCTGGTCTAGGCCAAAATATACTCCCAGGGTTGAACTGGCCTAGGCCAAATTATACTCGGGTATATTCTGGTCTGGGGTTTAATCTGGCCTGTTACACCGGAACTGATCTTAATAATATTTTGCCACAGAAATGAACTAAAAAAATATTTTTTTAAATATTCTTCCAATCATCCAATCAGGTAAAGAAACTTGGCATACCAGTAGCAGACTCCTTCAACTTCTGTTCATTCATGGCTAAGCCTACACAAGTTCGAGACTGGAACATCCAAGGCCTGCCCAGCGACGCCTTCTCTACAGAGAACGGTGTCATTGTGACCAGGGGTCAGAGGTGGCCCCTCATGGTGGACCCACAGGGTCAAGCAATCAAGTGGATCAAAAACATGGAGCATGCAGAGGTGAGTGGCACAGAGTTTGTATCATTATGTCTGCCTCTGATGAGGGAACAATAATAGCTAAACTGGGGAACACATAGACTCGTTCTGCTCTCTTTCAGCTTTACTTTCATTGACTCTTTGGATTTCACTGTAGCTAAGTTTTATTTTTCCTTTTTTATGTTCGTTTTATTTGTGTATTGTATGTCCGCTGAAAAAGACTCTTTGCCAAAACGTTAGCTGTTTTTTTACGTCCTGTCAGGCTAACCCTTACCTTGTTTACGTCTTTTCATTTACTAAACTGGGGAAGTAGGTCAACATCACATAAAAATGGTCCTATCACCATAAAATAGCTAAACTGGGGAAGTAGGTCAACATCGACATAAGAATGGTCCTATCACCATATAATAGCTAATCTGGGGAAGTAGGTCAACATCGACATATAAATGGTCCTATCACCCTATATTAGCTAAACTGGGGAAGTAGGTCAACATCGACATAAAAATGGTCCTATCACCCTATATTAGCTAAACTGGGGAAGTAGGTCAACATCAACATAAAAATGGTCCTATCACCATATAATACCTAAACTGGGGAAGTAGGTCAACATCGACATAAAAATGGTCCTATCACCATATAATAGCTAAACTGGGGAAGTAGGTCAACATCAACATAAAAATGGTCCTATCACCATATAATACCTAAACTGGGGAAGTAGGTCAACATCGACATAAAAATGGTCCTATCAGCATTATTCACCTTAAAATCCAATTCACTTACATTGTTTTAAGATGTGTATAAAACCAAAAAAAAAAAAAACACTCTTTAAACTCTTAATACTTGGTAGCCTATTCTGCCGAAGAATGGCTAAAAAATGTATGTCTCCTCTGTTAGAGAAGATAGCGTTAAAAAGTATTTCTAAGTAATCTTTCACTGTTAAAAATTTATTTTTCTTCCATTTGTTTTCATGACCAGGGTTTGAAAGTAATTGACCTACAAATGTCGGACTACATGAGAGTCTTGGAGGGAGCCATACAATATGGCTCCCCAGTCTTGCTGCAGAATGTGCAGGAAAAGCTGGACCCCTCACTTGATCCTATCCTCAACAAGTCACTGATGAAGATTGGTAAACAAAACACAAGAAATCTTGTTTGAAAAAACAGCTTAAATTAATTTAACGATATCAATAGTTGCATTGTTTTTTATTTTATCATATTTCTGCGATTGGCACTGAACATGGTGTTACCTGGTGAGTTTCCTTCCCATCACTTTTAGGCATAGATTTTATAGGTACGTAGGCCTTGTCATTTCTAAAACTGGAAAACATCATAGCTCAATGAGTAATTTTTATTTTTATATTATTTTTATATTACAATATTAGTGAAACAATATTAGTGAAACAATATTAGTGAAACAATATTAGTGAAACAATATTAGTGAAGCAAAGTTTTGAGGCATAAATACATTGGAATCCCTATATCCTCAAAATTGTTAGCTTAGTAAAATTACTAAGTTACTGTTTTTCTTTGCTCAAGTCCAATAAGCTGTGTCAAATCAACGAAAGAATTAACAAATAGCTGATGAGATAAAACCTTCTCAATACAACTACATTTACATATTGATTCTTATCTTTTATTAAAGTTTTATGAAATTTCCTCTGAAAAAAAAAAATATATATATATATTTATGTCACGGGATGACCGGTTCTGACACCATTTAATGTAACAGGCCAAGGTCCCCGTTTTCTCACTTTCTCGTGATTGACCTCATTTTCGTTTCTTTGTGGGCTTGTCTAACAGTATCCTCTTTCACACAATAATTCACTTTAATAATCAAATCCTGGAAATATGTTCTTTAATAGTTCAATAACAAATCTGTACACTTATTTTACAATATACAACAATGTTTATTTTGCTTCCACTAGCTTCATCTCTGTCTCTCAACTCCTCAACTTCTAACTACTGCTCGAGTCATGTCCCCGTATTCTCTCTCTGTGTCCTTCTCGTGACCACACACTCGTGAACTTTTTCTGGCCTCCTTTTGACCCTGACACACCACAGCACTTTTGTCACGTGACAATATATATATATATATATATTTATATTTATATATATATTATATATTCTATTAATAGAAACATTGGGGCTATATATATATATATATATAATGTTTCTATTAATAGAATTCCACCACATTATGACAAGGCCTATAAAGTAAAATAAAATATGTATCTCTATAACACCAAGTACAGCATTGTTCCCATTCTACAGTTTTAAAATAAATGTTTGAATCTACAAAATAGATAGCCTATCTAACGTAACCATTACTAAGTAAAGCACTTAACTTTTATCAGAGCAGGCAGTAGCCTAGCTAGGACTTTGNATTTGGACCACCCACCCCCCCCCCCCCATAGCTAAGCCACTGTGAACAGGTTAATTCTAATTGAAGTGTAATAATTTTTGATTGTGTTTTGTTGTTGCCTGTAATGATGAACTCAGTTTGAATGGAATCTGGTCACCAGGTGGAGCCAACATCATGAGACTGGGAGACAAAGAGATAGAATACAACGAATCTTTCCGCTTCTACATCACCACCAAGATGAGCAACCCCCACTACACGCCAGAGATCTCAACAAAGGCGACAATCGTCAACTTTGCTGTCAAAGAGCAAGGTGAAGCTGAGCTGTTAGGAAAAATAATAACAATTAAATAAATAACATTGATCATATTACTGTAAAAATTATTCTTTCTTTTAAAAAAATATATATAATTTTTAAAAATCATATAGATTTCTGGATAGCAAAGAATCTGTATAAAATTATTTGAGCGGTTATCTGGTATTTAAGAAGTGATGATGGTTTGATCTGTTGTATAAAATTTGTTTTGCGCCGCAAGTTTTGATTGGTTAATTAAATCTGCGCAGGCCTGGAGGCTCAGCTCCTGGGGATCGTTGTCAGGAAGGAGAGACCAGAACTGGAGGAACAAAAGGACAACTTGGTCAGAAGTATAGCGGCAGGCAAGAAGAAACTGGTGGAGTGCGAGGATGAAATTCTCAGGTACGGAAAAAAAGAGACTGTTGTTTTCCCATGATTTAGTTTGTGTGAGGTTAGAGTAGGTTTGTTAAGGTGAGGTTAGAGTAGGTTTGTAAAGGTGAGGTTAGGGTAGGTTTGTAAAGGTGAGGTTAGGGTAGGTTTGTAAAGGTGAGGTTAGGGTAGGTTTGTAAAGGTGAGGTTAGAGTAGGTTTGTTAAGGTGAGGCTAGAGTAGGTTTGTTAAGGTGAGGTTAGAGTAGGTTTGTTAAGGTGAGGTTAGAGTAGGTTTGTTAAGGTGAGGTTAGAGTAGGTTTGTTAAGGTGATGAAAAAAGTTCAAGTTTGTTGACTTGATGTTGGAAGTTGACTAAAGCCAGTGGCAGTTAGTGTTGCAGGCATTTTTTGTAGTGATTATATAAAAGGAAATTTTAAAAAAATGGTCAAAAAAATGTCCCTTGATAACATCATGTATTCTTAAATCACTATATCTGCCATCAACATTGCTGTTAAACCTTGAATGCTAATGAAAGCAGATGACAAGTCATGATGTTCGCTGGACACATAAAAATCCTGAACAACTTCCTGTGTGAAGACAGGAAGAAAAATCATAAAAGCCTGATGTGGCAGCTGTGGCAACTGACAGCTGTGGCATAGGACCCTGACTAGCGCGTGGAGCTGAGATGATCTGCTGCGTGCTGTGGTATAATACAAATTTTTGGTTGCATGGTGGTTTGACGCTGGCATATTAAACTGTCATGATATTTGCCCCCCCCCCCCACACAGGCTGCTGAATGAGACCAAAGGGTCACTCCTGGATGATGCTCAGCTGGTTAACACCCTTCAGCTGTCCAAGACCACGTCGCAGGAGGTCACAGAGTCTGTAAACATTGCGGAGCAGACGGAGATCAAAATTGATCTTGCTCGTGAGGTGAGTCAGTCATTGGGACATTATTATTTGCCGTGTTTTTTATTTACATTTATCTTTATTGCTAGTCATTTTGAAATAAAATAAAAATGTTCACAGACTATATGTTTAATACCTTATATTTATATGATCTGCCATAAGGTTTACGGAAAACTTCTGCCTCAGTGCCATAAGAATTTCCCGAATTGCGATCAACCGGTTATAAAATTTTAAAAATTGCGTTAAATCCATTTTTATTATTATTGTCATACTGACGTCATCTTTTAGAATAAGAATGGCTATTTTATGTATCCCAAAGACCGTTCTAAGTTTAAAAATATTTTTACCTGTAGTTTAGTACTATTATTTTAGTAATAAAGTATAACAAAATGGCATCTTCGAAAAAAAACAACTAAAAACTTCCAAAAAACATCGCGAATCAAGCGATAACACTAGCGAGGTAAACAGCCGCCATTGCCGGAAATCGAAAACATCGTTCATCCCGCACTGAATAGTTTTTATTTTCTGTAATTTCATTTCTAAAGAGAGTTCTATCGAGTCGCGCATTACCGCTCTTTGGTACAAAACGGTAAACCGCGGATTACCGCGTTTTGGTACATTCAGAGTTTTAAAAAAGTCATATGATGGCAACCATATGTTAAATTAATTCATAATTGTAATTTATGTTTACTCCAAATCACAATCCTCCAAATCACAATCCTCCAAATCACAATCCTCCAAATCACAATCCTCCAAATCACAATCCTCCAAATCACAATCCTCCAAATCTTCTTATTTTAGCCAGAAAGGAAATATTTCAGTCCAGTTTTTGAAAACATTAGACTAAAATGGCAATAAAGATATCATTTTTGGTGTGATTTCATTATTTGATGCTTGGGTCAGAAAATTTATGTAAAAATGATTTTATCCTTATTATTACTTATTTTTGTAACTTTATCAACCAGGGTTACTGATATTGTTCCTTTTTTAAAACTTTTCAACCAGGGTTATCGTTCCTGCGCCCAGCGAGCCTCCACCTTGTTCTTCGTCCTCAACGACATGGGTCGCATCGACCCGATGTATCAGTTTTCCCTGGACTCATACATCGACTTGTTCACTCTGTCCATTGAGAAGTCCCAGCGTTCCTCCAAGCTGGACGAGAGGATCTCTAACCTCAATGAGTATCATACATACGCTGTGTACAGGTGAGTCCTCTAATCTCAATGATACGCTGTGTACAGGTGAGTCCTCTAATCTCAATGATACGCTGTGTACAGGTGAGTCCTCTAATCTCAATGATACGCTGTGTACAGGTGAGTCCTCTAATCTCAATGATACGCTGTGTACAGGTGAGTCCTCTAATCTCAATGAT
>MUZC01000188.1:247565-262458 GCA_002072015.1 Radix auricularia | reverse complement strand
TGAGTATCATACATACGCTGTGTACAGGTGAGTCCTCTAATCTCAATGATACGCTGTGTACAGGTCAGTCCTCTAATCTCAATGATTATCATACATACCCTGTGTACAGGTGAGTCCTCTAATCTCAATGAGTATCATACATACGCTGTGTACAGTTCAGTCCTCTAATCTCAATGATACGCTGTGTACAGGTGAGTCCTCTAATCTCAATGATACGCTGTGTACAGGTGAGTCCTCTAATCTCAATGAGTATCATACATACGCTGTGTACAGGTGAGTCCTCTAATCTCAATGAGTATCATACATACGCTGTGTACAGGTGTGTCCTCTAATCTCAATGATACGCTGTGTACAGTTGAGTCCTCTAATCTCAATGATACGCTGTGTACAGGTGAGTCCTCTAATCTCAATGATACGCTGTGTACAGGTGAGTCCTCTAATCTCAATGAGTATCATACATACGCTGTGTACAGGTGAGTCCTCTAATCTCAATGATACGCTGTGTACAGGTGAGTCCTCTAATCTCAACGAGTATCATACATACGCTGTGTACAGGTGAGTCCTCTAATCTCAATGAGTATCATACATACGCTGTGTACAGGTGAGTCCTCAAATCTCAATGATACGCTGTGTACAGGTGAGTCCTCTAATCTCAATGAGTATTATACATACGCTGTGTACAGGTGAGTCCTCTAATCTCAATGATTATCATACATAGGATGTGTACAGGTGAGTCCTCTAATCTCAATGAGTATCATACATACGCTGTGTACTGGTGAGTCCTCTAATCTCAATGAGTATCATACATACGCTGTGTACAGGTGAGTCCTCTAATCTCAATGATACGCTGTGTACAGGTGAGTCCTCTAATCTCAATGAGTATCATACATATGCTGTGTACAGGTGAGTCCTCTAATCTCAATGATTATCATACATACGCTGTGTACAGGTGAGTCCTCTAATCTCAATGATACGCTGTGTACAGGTGAGTCCTCTAATCTTAGTGAGTATCATACATAGGATGTGTACAGGTGAGTCCTCTAATCTTAGTGAGTATCATACATACGCTGTATACAGGTAAGTCCTCTAATCTTAGTGAGTATCATACATACGCTGTGTACAGGTGAGTCCTCTAATCTTAGTGAGTATCATACATACGCTGTGTACAGGTGAGTCCTCTAATCTCAATGATACGCTGTGTACAGGTGAGTCCTCTAATCTTAGTGATTATCATACACAGGATGTGCACAGGTGAGTCCTCTAAATGAGTATCATACATGCGCTCTGTTGTACAGGTGAGTCCTCTAATCTCAATGAGTATCATACACACGCTGTGTACAGGTGAGTCCTCTAATCTCAATGATACGCTGTGTACAGGTGAGTCCTCTAATCTTAGTGATTATCATACATACGCTGTGTACAGGTGAGTCCTCTAATCTTAGTGATTATCATACATAGGATGTGTACAGGTGAGTCCTCTAATCTTAGTGAGTATCATACATAGGATGTGTACAGGTGAGTCCTCTAATCTTAGTGATTATCATACACAGGATGTGCACAGGTGAGTCCTCTAAATGAGTATCATACATGCGCTCTGTTTAGGTGAGTTCTCTAATCTCAGTGAGTTTGTCACAACACATGTTTTCTGTAGTTAAAAGCCTTGTTTTTATTTATGTCAGTAAGACCAGGTACACCACATTTTCCCAAACCAATCGTTTTGGTTCACCCAACTCTGATGGGTACCCCATTATGTAGGGGAAAATAAGGCGGCCGAGCCTTGTGCTAGCCACACAGTCCCCTGGTATGATGTGGTAAACTGAAATTTGTGAAAGCTTCCTTCACTCGCCTCAACAGACCTTCAAAGTCTGAAAAAGGACATTTTTTTTAGAAAATATAGTTTTGATTAACAGCCAAAGTAAATATTTATTTATGATTTAACATTTCCAACGCTGTCTACGTACTAAATATAACTTTTCATTATCTTTAACCCAGAATTACTTCAAGTGTCACGTGACACTTAATTTCAATGTTGGATTTTTGTTCTTTTTTTTTTCAACAATGAGACTGACTTAATTTTGGCTACCTTCAGGTACACATGCCGTGGTCTGTTTGAGAAGCACAAACTTCTCTTCTCGTTCCAAATGTGCGCCAAGATCTTGGAACATGCTGGCAAACTCAACATGGATGAGTACAACTTCTTCCTGAGGGGAGGCATTGTGAGTGGATCTCAAACAATGGGTTATGGACAATTCATTAAATTTTTTGGCGTTTAATAATTAGGCTGCTAATTAGATGCTTTATAGAGAGTTGTCATCTTTATAAATTGTTGAATTATGACATTTTTTTCCAACAAGGAATTTCATTTTTAGATAAAATTATTTGTGATTTTGAATTTTGGCTGGTGATTAAATTCTTTATACTGCAGGGGCGTCTTTACAAATTGTTAAATTACGAATTTTAAAAAAAATTCATTTCATTCTTGATGAAAGAAAATATTTGATCATAAGGTTTAATTGTTCAAACAAAGTTAATTTATTGTGGTAACTTCTGTGACAAGGCCATCAAGCAAACTGTTTACAAATTTTCTATTGCAAAATATGTTTTAAGTACTGAATCAAAAGGCCTTTAAAACTGCACTCACATATGTCTTCAAACTTATCTTTCAAAATTAATGAAACAGCAATCAAACATTTCATTACATGATAAACATTGATGGCAGGATAGTCAAGTCAATAGTGGATATCGAAGTCAATAGTGGATAGCAAAGTCAATAGTGGATAGCCAAGTCATAGTGGATAGCCAAGTCATAGTGGATAGCAAAGTCAATAGTGCACTTGCCTCACAAGCTGAGGGGCGTGGGATCGAGTCACTATAAAAATGTTGAGGAATGACTAACGCTAGGAAAGTCCTCCACTGACCTGGAGAGGGATGGGCGGCGCCAGAGAATTTTCTAATGGAAACATTAGAGCCCCCTTCAACCACAAAAAAGAGGTTATGGTACTCAAAAAAAAACAACATAGCATGTTGTT
Organism: Radix auricularia; assembly: GCA_002072015.1. Classification (NCBI taxonomy): domain Eukaryota; kingdom Metazoa; phylum Mollusca; class Gastropoda; family Lymnaeidae; genus Radix; species Radix auricularia. The sequence goes on along the minus strand of MUZC01000188.1, from coordinate 259,429 downwards.
TTATGCTGGCTTGCGTACTGCGCTATGTAAATGATCAAATTATTATTATTATACATACCAGCTAAATCCTGGTTGATAAATCTAACCACAAGCTAAAGCAAGGTCTATAAATCTATTGACAGGTGTTGGACAGAGAGAACCAAATGGACAACCCTTGCACCAACTGGTTATCTGATAACTCCTGGGACAACATCACAGAACTGGACAAACTGACCAACTTCCACGGCATCATCACCTCATTTGAGCAGTACGCCCGTGACTGGAATCTCTGGTACACGTCTGCAGAACCAGAGACCACGCCATTGCCAGGTTGGTTCTGATTAATTAAGGAAGACTTATTTTGGGTGAGACCAAATTGTTGCAGAGAGGTTTTTTTTAAGTATTAAGAATGCAAGGTTAGGTATGGTTTTTTGTTGTTTTTTTTGCTTGGCTATATTCCTAATAGTCCTGCATGTGGCAAAGATTACATTTATCCACCTGTAAAGTGACTTTCAAAACCAATCTTTGCCACATGCAGGACTATTAGGTTAAAAGTTTTCAATGATCCGTATTCACGCAATTTTAAATACAAATACAGTGGTTGAGTGGCATGCACGCTTGGCTGGCATACCGAGAGTCACAGGTTCAAATCTATGAGAAGGCGGGGATTGGATCCAAGGTTTAAGGTTAGAAGTGTCCGCCCAGCTCTGAATGAGTACATGACACTAGTTAGTGTGTCCCTGAGTCCACCCAGGTCTGAATGGGTACATGACACTAGTTAGGGATAAAAAGGCAGCAGGGCATTGTGTCCGTCATATCTGTTGCTTGTGAATGTTGTGTCTCTTGCCAACAGACCAACATGGTCTGTGCGCTCCTATCAGAGGGTAGGAAGCAAGATTCTTCTGCTATAGAAGGAGCTTCTGTAATGTTTTTAAAAATAAACTTGATCTGAAAATTCGTTGACCTTACAGCTGAGTGGGACAACGCCTGTAACGAACTGCAACGCATGCTCATCGTCCGCTCACTGCGGCCAGACCGAGTCTCCTTCTGCGCCACATCTTTTATCATCAACAACCTGGGTTCAAAGTTCACCGAGCCCCCTGTGCTGGACATGCAGGCTGTAGTTGAGGACTCCACGACTAGGACACCCTTGATATTTGTGCTGTCCCCTGGTGTGGTGAGTTAGGACACCCTTGATATGTGTGCTGTCCCCTGGTGTGGTGAGTTAGGACACCTTTGATATTTGTGCTGTCCCTGGTGTGGTGAGTTAGGACACATTTGATATTTGTGCTGTCCCCTGGTGTGGTGAGTTAGGACACCCTTGATATTTGTGCTGTCCCCTTGTGTGGTGAGTTAGGACACCCTTGATATTTGTGCTGTCCCCTTGTGTGGTGAGTTAGGACACATTTGATATTTGTGCTGTCCCCTGGTGTGGTGAGTTAGGACACCCTTGATATTTGTGCTGTCCCCTGGTGTGGTGAGTTAGCAATGCTATTGTGGCCTAAAGTTTTCTTTCATTTAATCTCTCTATGTTTTTTGTGGGTTTTTTTATAAATATAACAAGAAATTTTTCACTAGATTCTGGACTCCATGTCAATCATTACTGATCAGAATGAACTAACAAAAATATAATGAAAAAATTGTGTGTGTGTTTTTTTTTAAATTAAAAATCCTAACTGCCTTTAAATAAACACAAGGCTGTACATATTTTGCAAAGTACAGTCATTTTTATTATCAGTTTTTAAAAAAATTAACCCCACTTAAATAAAAAGGATATTATTTAAGGAGGTCTGCTTTTCTACAAACCGAGAGAGATATGGGATCATGGGATCTTATATTTAGTTTTGAAGAAATCATTCAGCCAAAATGTCCTTTAAATTTTTTTCATGTATATAATTTTTTAAAGCGTTGTATACCTTGTTCAATTATTTATTAACTTCATGCATAAAAATATATTTTAAATTGTCTAAACACATGTCACACATTTGTCTAAACACACGTCACACATTTGTCTAAACACACGTCACACATTTGTCTAAACACATGTCACACATTTGTCTAAACACACGCCACACATTTGTCTAAACACACGTCACACATTTGTCTTAACACACGTCACACATTTGTCTAAACTCACGTCACACATTTGTCTAAACACACGTCACACATTTGTCTAGGACCCAACTAGCGGCCTCCTTCAACTGGCTGAAAACAGCGGAATGGCCTCCCGCTTCCATGCCTTGTCACTAGGTCAAGGCCAGGCTCCCATAGCAACCAGAATGATCAAAGAAGGTGTCCGTGAGGTAAGAAATTTGAGCAAGGTTCTCACATGAACATTTAATTCACAAAGCTTAATCACAAAAGAATAAGCACAAAGTAAAATCTCTATTAAGAATATTGCAGTCTTTTCACTTTGTTTCAATCGATTCAGGAGTGGATTAAGACTGCGCGGGGCCCCTGGCTGCTATTCTACCTGGGGCCCGGTCCAGCCACTTTATTATACAATGTAACAAGGTTGGGGGCCCTTAACGTTTAAATTAACAAAGCGGAGTAAAGCACTCTCTTTAAAACAAAATTACTGAAAGTAAAAACTCTTCAGTGCGTGAAAGAAGATGTATTCGACTTCCCACAATGGTGGCCGTTTCCCTCATTAGTGTTATCACTCGATTCGCTAATTTTTTGGGTAATTTTTACTTTTTTTTTTTTGAAGATCAGATCTCGCTATACTTTATTATAAAAATAATAGTATTAAACTACAGGTAAAAGTAGTTTTTAAACTCAAGACAGTCTTGTGGATACGTAAAATAACCATTCTTATCCTCAAAGATGAAGTCAGTATGACAATAATAATATAAATACATTTTTTTCAACAATTTTTTAAAATTTCATTACCAGTTGATTGCAATACGGGAAATCCATACGGGACTGAGGCGGAAGTTTAACAAATACCTTATGGGGCTTTAAATATTAATTTAGCCTTAAATCATTGGGGGCCCCTGACTCAATTACGTATGCAAGAACAAACACATACAAATTTTCATTTTTCCAGTCTAGAATTCGGGTGTGGAATGTGTTGCCTGAAGAAACCAGGAAAGCCAACACTTTGTCAACATTTTAAACTCTAATAAGAATGCAGGACTAAACAAAAACCATATATAAGCATAAGCATATGCAATAATCTTCTGTTTAGAAAGAGGGCCTGTAACAATTAGATAGATAAGATAATCAGCCCCCCCCCCCACTTAAAACCGGCCTTACTTCTATTTATACATAACTTGGTGTCTGTTAACAATGTTTTAACATTAAACTAAGGAGTCTTAAATATCCATTTAATCAGCAGGCATTAATTTAGCATCTTCAATTCCTGACTCAAAGCTTTAATGTAATTAAACTTCTTAAAATTATATCCTCTGCCATTTCAATCCTGCGAACCATTGACCCCCAACAGGGCAAGTGGGTGTTCCTGGCCAACTGTCACCTGTCACTCAGCTGGATGCCACAGCTGGACAAACTCGTGGAGCAGCTCCAGGTAGAAGAGCCGCACCCTGAGTTCCGGTTGTGGTTGTCCTCGTCCCCCCACCCCGACTTCCCCATCTCCATCCTACAGACTGGAATCAAGATGACCACAGAGCCACCCAAGGTAAATCTTTCTTTGAGCCATCATTGGGCATCTTGATACCATCATTGGGCATCTCGATACCATCATTGGGCATCTCGATACCATCATTGGGCATCTCGATACCATCATTGGGCATCTAGATACCATCATTGGGCATCTCGATACCATCATTGGGCATCTCGATACCATCATTGGGCATCTTGATACCATCATTGGGCATCTCCATACCATCATTGGGCATCTCCATACCATCATTGGGCATCTCCATACCATCATTGGGCATCTTGATACCATCATTGGGCATCTCGATACCATCATTGGGCATCTCAATACCATCATTTGGCATCTTGATACCATCATTGGGCATCTTGATACCATCATTGGGCATCTCGATACCATCATTGAGCATCTCGATACCATCATTGAGCATCTCGATACCATCATTGAGCATCTCGATACCATCATTGAACATCTCAATACCATCATTGAATGCAACAGTTGCTATCTTAGGACCATCATGAAATCATCATATAACACAAAATTTGTTGGTTGTCATCTTATTGAACCATCATTGAACCATCATTGAACCATCATTGAACCATCATTGAACCATCATTGAACCATCATTGAACCATCATTGAACCATCATGGAAGAATTGAGGTGTAGAGAACACTGTTTTCCATTCCTTATAAATTGTCTTAGTGAGGCAACGAAAAAATGAATCTTATAAAAATATGAAAGTACATTGAGACTCCATGTCTTGTAAGTTTACGTTTAAAAATTAGTTTTAAATCTTTTGGTTTTTTTAAACATTCATTTTATATTAGCAGTAGAATGTAGAACTGTTTACATAAACAAACTTGTTCTATTCCTTCAGGGACTGATAGCCAACATGAACTGTTTACATAAACAAACTTGTTCTATTCCCTCAGGGACTGAAAGCCAACATGAACTGTTTACATAAACAAACTTGTTCTATTCCCTCAGGGACTCATAGCCAACATGAATTGTTTACGTAAACAAACTTGCTCTATTTCCTCAGGGACTGAAAGCCAACATGAAACGTTTGTACAACCTGATCACAGAGCAGCAATTTCATCGTTGTCACAAGCAGGAAAAGTACAAGAAGCTTTTGTTTACCCTCTGTTTCTTTCACTCTGTGCTCCTCGAGAGAAAGAAGTTCCTCATGCTGGGATGGAACATTGCATACGAGTTCAACGATTCAGACTTTGAGGTCAGCTTCATTTTTTGTGGCTCTCGCTTTTCAAAATTAATTAATCAACAATCAAACATATCTTTAAATGATAAAAGTAGCATTTGCGCACCGTCATGTTATCATTATGTTGTAGTTAGGATACGTGCACCATCATGTTATCATTATGTTGTAGTTATGATATGCGCACCATCATGCTATCATTATGTTGTAGTTAGGATATGCGCACCGTCATGCTATCATTATGTTGTAGTTAGGATATGCGCACCGTCATGCTATCATTATGTTGTAGTTAGGATATGCGCACCGTCATGTTATCATTATGTCGTAGTTAGGATATGTGCACCGTCATGTTATCATTATGCTGTAGTTAGGATATGCGCACCGTCATGTTATCATTATGCTGTAGTTAGGATACGCGCACCGTCATGTTATCATTATGTTGTAGCTAGGATATGCGCACCGTCATGTTATCATTATATTGTAGTTAGGATATGCGCACCGTCATGTTATCATTATGTTGTAGTTAGGATATGCGCACCATCATGTTATCATTATGTTGTAGTTAGGATATGCGCACCATCATGTTATCATTATGTTGTAGTTCTTGCCCTCTACTGATTTAAAACAAGTCATTTCTTCCCTAGAAAACTTTTAAGATCCCATTTCCTTTTGTTTTTAAACAAAAAATTTTTTTAAATCTCAAGTCACTTCAAAAACACAGATTTACTTTTGAAATAACAAGTAAAAAAAAATTCCTTGATAGCTCATACCATCACTTTCACAAGTGTTGGAATTTAATGTTTTTGACATCATCTCTTTTCCTGCTCCAGGTTTCTGAAAACTTGTTGTCCATTTACCTTGATGGCTATGATGAAACCCCATGGGAGGCTCTCAAATATCTTATAGCAAACATCAACTACGGAGGTCATGTGACCGACGACATGGACAGACGCCTGCTGATGACCTACATCAGCGACTACATGAACGAATCTGTTTTGACAGTCCCATTCAACAAGTAGGGGATACAACGTTCAAGTTTTTATAATGATATATATTGGAATGTTCCCTTACAAATCATAGCTCATTAGTTCAATGCATAGATTTGGAGTAAATAAAAAAAAATCATGTTAAGCCTGGTCCCTTTTTGGACTCAGGACGTGTTAGCGCATTTTCGTATTATGTATCAGTACTTATGTTAGATATCAGCATTATGTAGTTATCAGTAATTGTGTTTAGATTTTAGACAAATTTTTATGAATTTTCTTGTGTAATGAATATACTAGAAATTTTTTTTATTTAAAAGTCATTTCTTTACATTTTAAAATTTTTTATTTTCTCTTTAATCTAACTACAAGTGGTTTGTGGTCACTGAAATAGGACTCATAAATGAAACATTCTAAATTGTAATCAGCTAATCGCCCAAATACTCCGTCAATTGTTGTTTGATAGATCGTGGTTGCCAATCTTGTTGAAAGTAGTTGAATGTTGAAGTTTGTTTCGAAAAAGTTTTCAATTTCTGCCCCTGGGCCGCTAAGATCTTGATTGAAGTCACCACAAATGATGACGTAAAACTCTCTAAACTTTTACACATATTCTAATGACGTCAACAAAAAAAAAACAGACAGTAAAAACTCTTCAATGCTTGAAAAACGATGTATTCGACTTCCGACAATGGCGGCCGTTGCCTGCGCCAGTGTTATCTCTCGATTCGCAATTTTTTTGGTAGTTTTAACGGGGTTTTTTAACGGATCGAGTAACTGAGTGTTGATGCACAAATGGCAGGTCAGGACATACAAAAAACATATATACATCATGGGTCTAGGACTTATGGTTGCTGAGATCTAGGGTGATGACAGACGGACAAAACGGGTGCAATAGCGCATTCGACTTCTCGAAAATGCGCTAAAAATTTGAGAATATTTTAACTTTAAATTAGGTTCTTTAAAACACATAATATACCATGATATGCAAATAAAGGGCGGGGGGTTGAGGGGCTTGGGCTGGAATCTCCGTGAAGGCAGGAATTATTTACCAGGGCCAAGGGTGTCCCCGAGTCCACCCTGCCAAGGGTGACCCCGAGTCCACCCGGCCAAGGGTGTCCCCGAGTCCACCCGGCCAAGGGTGTCCCCGAGTCCACCCGGCCAAGGGTGTCCCCGAGTCCACCCTGCCAAGGGTGTCCCCGAGTCCACCCTGCCAAGGGTGTCCCCGAGTCTACCCGGTCAAGGGTGTCCCCGAGTCCACCCACCTCTGAATGGGTAGCTGACACTAGTTAGGTAAACAAAGGTGGGTGGAAATTGCGTTGTCCCTCGTAGCCGTGATCTGTGAAAACACAGTCACTCTCCAATACGTTCTGATAAGAACATAGGACGCAACAATCTTCTGAATATTTGGAGCATCTCAAATAGAAAAGGTAAAATAAGATCTAGTTTCAAAAAAATGTATCTGCACCCCTGGCAACCACTGATAAAAGGAATAAGACAAACATAAGCAAAAAAACTAGGGATGGAAGTCATAAACAGGGAGGAGGGAATGTGCTCTATAGCAGTGCTTCTCAAACTTTTTACTGTGTTGAACCGGCAGGAGTTTATCCTTACCACCAGGGACCGGTGAAGTACTGACGTGGTAGCGAATTTGAATTTATGTGTTAATTGCCCCAAAAAAATGATTAAGTCTTTGGGGTTAGAATTCATGGTTGTAAATGGAGGATTATAAGTATATTTTTCTGTCCATTCTCGATAACTTTTGCGGACCGGCAGCAGATGGCCCACAGACCGGCTCTGGTCCACGGACCACCACTTGAGAAACACCGTTCTATAGAATATTTCATTTGGGAAATTTTAATAAATATTTGACATTTTCTTTACCTTATCTACTACTATCTCTCCTCCATCAGATTGTCAAGTTTGCCTACCTACTACATTCCTAAGGACGGTCCATTGTCTTCATACAAAGAATATGTCAGCATGTTGCCCAATGTGGACCATCCAGGCAAGCCAGAGTTTTTTGATCTACCAGTTTTTTCAATTAAGATTTCTCATTTATTTTTATTTTTCTACAAATATTGTCATATCTCAAATAATGTATGGCTACTCATCTCAACATGTTATAAATGTTTAGGTCTATCATAAGTGGAGTCCATTATTCCAAGTGGTAATAGTATGATGTAAACATACATATATTTCACATGTTTATAGTTGACAATATTATATAAGTAAAGTACAGTTGAACCCAGGGATGTCGCCGGCCGATGGGTTTGCCAAAAAGCGTCGAGATAAACAAAAACCAATATGACGGAAAAATATTAACATGTGCTTGAAATTTCTTCAAGTACATGATGTGCGTTAAGAAGAAAAAAAATTATATGCACGTGCTTTTGGGCTTTTTTTTTACTAAACACGTTGCCGTTATTCAAGTCTGTACGTCATCACTGTTAGTGGAGTTAGCTAGAGAATTATTTTATTTTATTGGCTTAGTTGGCTAAGTATAGTACGAGACCTAACAAAGGCAGGTGGTGACGTCACCTGTTCTTTGAAGTCACCATCAGACGGCGCAAGACAAACATTTCAAACGCACTCTTTTTGTTGGTTCTAAAAAAATAAATAAGGCAAAATACGGACCATACTTTAAAACTGCCTTTTTTTAATGGTTAAAGGTTTTACAAAAAGGAATTAAAATCCTGAAAGTTAATTTTATCTGTTATCATTGAAGTTATTGACCTATCATTGCCTTAGTCCTGAGGGTTAGTTTTATCTGTTATCATTGAAGTTATTGACCTATCATTGTCTTAGTCCTGAGGGTTAGTTTTATCTGTTATCATTGAAGTTATTGACCTATCATTGCCTTAGTCCTGAGGGTTAGTTTTATCTGTTATCATTGAAGTTATTGACCTATCATTGCCTTAGTCCTGAGGGTTAGTTTCATCTGTTATCATTGAAGTTATTGACCTATCATTGCCTTAGTCCTGAGGGTTAGTTTTATCTGTTATCATTGAAGTTATTGACCTATCATTGTCTCAGTCCTGAGGGTTAGTTTTATCTGTTATCATTGAATCTTTTTTTCAGAGGCCTTTGGTCAACATCCCAATGCAGACATTTCCTCTCAGATCCAAGAAACCAGACTTTTGTTTGACACGCTCCTCTCGCTCCAGCCTCAAGTTTCAAGTGCTGCAGGGGAGAGCAGGGAGGACAAAGTAAGACATTTACGGCCATAGCCATTTACTTGCCCTTGGTGATGGGCTAGTGAAGCTACGTACAGTGGCACAATTATTAAAGGTTCAGCTCACTAACTCAATTACACTCTAGACAAAAGATTTATTTTTTTTATTTTCAAGGTCTTAGATCTGGCTGCAAATATCTTCAAACAAATTCCTGAAAATATGGACTATGATGGTACAGCAAAGATCCTGTCTGTGGACCCATCACCACTCAATGTTGTGCTGTTACAAGAGGTGAGGCTGGGTTCTATAATATTAATCTTATAATCCTGTCTGTGGACCCGTCACCACTCAATGTTGTGCTGCTACAACAAGTGAATGGGTTCTATAATATTAATCTTATAATCCTGTCTGTGGACCCATCACCACTCAATGTTGTGCTGCTACAACAAGTGAGTGGGTTCTATAATATTAATCTTATAATCCTGTCTGTGGACCCATCACAACTCAATGTTGTGCTGCTACAACAAGTGAATGGGTTCTATAATATTAATCTTATAATCCTGTCTGTGGACCCATCACCACTCAATGTTGTTACAAGAGGTGAGGCTGGGTTCTATAATATTAATCTTATAATCCTGTCTGTGGACACTCAATGTTGTGCTCCTCTTGACCAGTCACACTAGCGAGTCAATAGAAACTATTTATAGACTTGTGTAAACTTCCATACAATTGGGGCTAGAAGTAACTCTCCAAACTACAGTGGTAGTGATGTGTCATCATCAAATCTGCTGTTGCCTGAAGAAACATTCATTCACATAACCCTCTTTACCTTTATAAGTATCTAACTTTCTCCTAACCAACCATTCAAATAACTCTTTTTACCTTTATAACTATCTAACTTTCTCCTAACAAATACACCCACTCCTACAATGCTTAAATGGAAAAGACGTTAACAAGGTAAGGGTTAGCCTGACTGGACGTAACCATACAGTGAACGTTTCGGCAAAGAGCCTTTTTCAACGAACATACAATACACAAATAAAACGAATATAAAAATAAAATAATAAAATTTAAGAAACTTAGCTGCGGTGAAATCCAAAGAATCCAAGAAAGTTCTTGTAGCCTCTGTATATTTTTGTCATGCACATGAACTAAATTATTGTTTTAAGACATCTGCCCTTTTAAAACAAAACATAATGCATAAATGAGTTTTATGTATTTTTTAGAATTCTTTTTAGTTTAAATGTCAGAAATTTAGCCTGGGTGTTTGCTGATGGATCACTTTGACAGACATGTTACCCAGAGAATTACATTTAATTATAATAGTGGTTTCCGTTTGTCTTGAGTGAAGGTGATATGTCCATGAAGTAAGAAATGGAACTATTCAAAGTAAACACTAGTGAGCTTTTTAAATAAAGTTTCTGCTTAATAAAATGATTTGAATGGCAAACTATTTATTATAAATTTACTTCATGCAGAAGTCATTGCATTATTTCAACAATTTTTGTCATTGTAACAGATTCAACGTTACAACATCCTCCTTGTCGAGATCAGGTCATCGCTGACCGCTCTAGAGAAGGGAATCCAGGGTCTGATTGTCATGACGATGGATCTGGAAAATATCTTCAACTGTATATTTGATGGGAGAGTGCCACCACTGTGGGAGAGGGTGAGTGTCTTATCTTTGATACAAATGTCTGATGATGATATCTTTGATATTCATGTTTTACTTTCTGACTCAGGATAACAGTATCTTTGTTACATGTATCAGTGGATTGTTCCCATATTACCAGATAAATATCTGATACAATGTGACTCATTTGGCCTGTATATTTGATAACACATGTATTATTGATCCATTAATCCTCTTTTCTCTGTTACATGTATCTTTGATACCCCAAGTATTATTGATCTATTAATCCTTGTTTCTCCAGTGATTGTATCTTTGAACCCCAAGTATTATTGATCTATTAATCCTCTTTTCTCTGGTGACTGTGTCTTTGATACAAAATTAAAATTTGTTACCACATGAATATTGATATCACCCGTGTCTTTGATATTATGTGCATCTCTGATACACATTATGTCTCAGGATGATTATATAACGAATTTTTAGGATAAATGTCTTTTTAATACTACACACTCAGCTGGGAAAATGCCAAATAAAAAAAAACCTTAAATTGTGTAATGACTAAAAAATGTATACATGAATATTTCTATAACATGCCACTTAATTTATCATGTTGCTGTTACAGGTTTTTGCTACAATTCATTATTACCTCTAATTTTTATTTCTTGTCAGTCCATCTTTCAAAAGTTATACCTCATAATCTGAATTTATTGGAATTTATTTATTTTTTTTGTAATCATTGCCTCCAACCATATTGTTAGTTCTTTATTTCATTTGAATAAATCTAATAAGTTTAAAATATAATTAATCAAAAAAAAAGTTTTTCATCACCGCACAACCCACAAGTCACAACTGACCATTAAAAATTAGGTGACTAATGAAATAATTATCTGATTGTGCAACTTGATTGTAGGATTGGGTAAGTCTGATTGTGCAACATGATTGTAGGATTGGGTAAGTCTGATTGTGCAACATGATTGTAGGATTGGGTAAGTTAAAGTCAGCTCCACTATCATCTTGAGCAATGCCGGCTGTTTAGCTGTAATTAAATGTGGAAATCATTTTGAAATTATAATTGAGAAATGATGTCATAATTTAAACATTTTTCGATGATCTAATCTTAAATTAATCAAATCTGATAGTTGATAAAGCTGCCTAAATGATTTTATTTGCTTTATGTTTGGTATTTAATGAAATGGAAAAAATGATTTTTTTTCCCAGGCTTTTTTTCCTGTGTGTTTATGTTGGTGGGGGGGGGGGGGG
>MUZC01000188.1:228527-239568 GCA_002072015.1 Radix auricularia | reverse complement strand
TAACTCAGTAGGCCATCAACCAACAATGTAGTTCAGTAGGCCATCAACCAACAATTTAACTCAGTAGGCCATCAACCAACAATGTAGTTTAGTAGGCCATCAACCAACAAACAAGTTTAAGTTATATGAGCCTGTGGAACAATTGGGGGGGAGCCTGGTTAACTTCAGCATTACCTGCAGAAAGTTTGAATTATTAATCTGACTTCAAAGACCAGTCACATGAACTAACTAACTACAAAAACAAACATTTAAAAAATAATAATAATAAAATATTAATAAAATCACTCAAAAACTTAACATTGAACATCCTTGACTTAAAAAAACTTTTTTTGAATTAAAATGAATTCTTAAAACTGAAAATTTGTGCATGTAGTTCATGTAGCATCTCATCACAAACACATAAATAATTAGTTTTCTTAAATGAGAACTGAAAAAAAAATTAATTTGATTTCCCAAAAAATATAAAAATTAACTGCTTGCTTGCCCACAAAAAATTACCAAATCTAAAATGATCCCTAATCTAGTGGTCATCAAAAGAATGATTTAAGATATACATCCAACAGATCAACAAATAAGACTTTATTTTATTTATAGACCTGCTTTCCTGATTGTTAAGCCCTGTTCAAAATTGTGTTTTGACCCTCCAAGGTATCATTGTTATATGCATTCATACATCCCAAATATTATTTGATTCCTCCTCCTAACACTATGACTAATATTATATTCCTTGTCTATAATCAAACAAACAAACAAACAATATTTCAGGCCTACAACTCCATGAAGCCGCTGGCAGCATGGACGAGAGATTTGGTGCTGAGAGTGGACATGTTTGCCAAGTGGGCCTCCCTGGCCAAGCCACCCTGGGTGTTCTGGATGTCGGCCTTCACCTTCCCCACAGGTTTCCTCACAGCCGTGCTACAGACTGCAGCACGTCAGAATAGTGTAAGTCTGCTGTGACCTAGTTAATTTCTCTTCATTTCTTAGGATGGGGCACCATTTGAAGACCTCAAGTGAAAGAAACGGCTATGAGACATTTTTTGTCGTTTTTTATTTATTCAAATTTTAATGCTCTAAACTTTACAGATTATTCATCAATTAACTAAGTAGATTTGAACTTTTCATAGTATCATAGAAATTTTATATCTAGAACAACTGGGCATCCAATATTGGAGAAGAAAGGCGTTGATAAGGCCTGAGTGGAAGGAGGTCGTGAGGCAGGCCCAAGCCCTACATAGCGCCACAGTGATGGATGGATGAAAGACATTTTATCCCCATAAAACCACTTTCAGAACATTCTATTTTTTAAACCTCTATCAGAAAGAGGGGGTAACTAAAAATGTCATAAATTTCACATAGTAGTTTCTTCCCTTGAGGTCTTGATTTACTTTGAAATATATGTTCTGGCAGCTGGGGTCGAGCCCACGTTTAAGCCACTATAAAAATGTTGAGAAATGAGTAATGCTAAGAGAGGTATGGGCGCCACTAGGTTCTACCAAGCCAGAGAATGCTCTAATGGAAACATTAGAACCCCTACAATCTCAAAAAAAAAAAAAGGTTATGGGACTAGCAGGTGTAAATAGATTTATCTTTTAAAATTTAAAGACTCATTAATTTATCTGGATGCCTCATTACTCAAGTGTTATTGACAAAATTCACTTTGTTGTTGTTAGTCTCTCATTGATTTTCTCTAACGTTTTCTCTTATTTTACCAACAGCTGTCAGTGGACTCTCTGTCATGGGAGTTTATTCCCCAGACTGTGGACGACAGTAATCTGACAGGTCCAGCAAAGGTCAGCAGTGGCTCATAACATTAATTGGGTTGATATTTACATTAGGTTAAGCAAAATTTGAGATTAATGTTTGTAATGGAAGACATTTATGTCACATTCAGTCAGAACAGTGAACATTTAACATCTGGTTTAGACCAGTCTACTGTAAAAGTTGAATACGTAAAATTGGTCCAAATTTATTTTTTACAGCCTAAAAAATAAAAAAGCTATCATTGAAGAGACAAAAACTAAATTAAATCTTGATCATCTCTAAATGGTTATTTTGTGACTTTAGTACTTTCAGCACTAAGCTCTTCAATTAAAATTCTCTCTACAACCATTATTTCTTGAATCTCTCATTCTTTTAAAATTAATCTGTTAAGTATTTGGTTTAGCCTGGCGTTATATTTTAATTATGTTAATGAATAAAATTTGTTTAAAATTGATGACTGCTCTTGTCCGAACGTTGATGGTCATCTAATTCATGTCATGTGTTTGAAAACTCCCCATTCCTTCACCAACTAATCCTCTCTTTGGATTTCCTTTATGAAAACCACTTATTCTGATCAAATTAATTGACAGTGAAGGTGAAGAAGAAAAGATCTGTTATATTACAGACATCATTTTATGAAATACTGCTGTGGGTGAAGTGTATATTTCAGTCAAAAATTTAACATGTTTCTGCCTGATCTTACAGCTTATCAAATAAGTTGGCAAAAACTTGAACAATTATCTACCATTATTTTATTGACATATTTTACTTTCTAAGAACAGATCGAATGCCCACCCCTCCACTCTTCCAACAACTTAACTCTCAAGTGTGTTTGTTTGTTTGTTGTTTGTTTGTTGTTGGTTTTTTTGTTTTTTTGTTACTGTGCTTTTAATCTATACATATTTCACCCTCTAATTCCCCCAGGATGGTGTGTATGTCAAAGGATTGTTCCTGCAGGGTGCAGGTTGGGATAAGAAGAATGCAGTGTTGGTAGAAGCCAACCCCATGCAGCTGGTGTGTAGCATGCCAACCATTCAGTTCAAGCCTGTGGAGTTCAAGAAGAAAGGAAGCAAAGGTGAGCTACTCTACTAGTTTTTAGGAGTGGGTTGACATTAACTGGTGTGTAGCATGCCAACCATTAGCTACTCTACTAGTTTCTAGGAGTGGGTTGATGTTAGCACAACTTCATCCTAAATCTCTTGATGTAATCTGCGTTTGTTTTTGTTTTTTTATCGTTGTTTTGTTTTCTCTCTCTCACAATGGAATGTTTCAACAAGATGCTAAAAAAATACTTAAACATTTTGGCTATTAAAATTTTACTTTTTCAGTGTCATGTCTGCACTGAATGAATGTGCCAACTTTGTGGAAGCAATATTCTTTGTGTCACCATGCAATTTATGGCTCTTTATTTATGGCTCTTTCTGTTTTGTCAATAAAAATGTTTTTTCCAGAATTGTTATATCTCAGCCTTTAAATTGATAACAACAAAAATTGTTGTGGAAAGTTAGATGAAATATTTTCAGATTATCAAGAATGTTGAAATTAGCAGCAAATTCTTATTGCTCTCTAAATATTTTATTACACAAGCTGACTAACTTTGCTGGCATCATGGTAAACAAAAAAATATGTCCACAACGTAATCAAACGTATCAAGCATGCTCTCATGATGACAATATACAATTACATTTTTTACAAGATTTTTACAGAATAGGCTCATAAAAAAATATTTGTATTTGTTTCATGAGGTTCTTTAAGTTAAGATGGTGTACGCTGTACATGGGTATACCATAACTCATTTATAACTGCTTCCCTTTTTCAATACAAATTTCTACTTTTACATTAAATGAAAACACCCATTGATAAATTCTAATTATGCCAATTATAATAAACTCTATATCAACTTTCATGAAATATCTCCATTTTAAAATATTTAAATCTCATAAAAAAATTATTTTGAAATGTGACTCAGTGTTATATGATTCACACTTGAATGTTTATTTATAGCCTCTCTGAGATGACTTACTAACAGCTCTGATTCTATGACACAAAAGTGGTAGCCTACTTTCAACCATATCTGCCTTTTATATTCTTCTTTTCATTGCTTACTCTGTGACTTGGAATTGAATTAGGCCTACTCTAAAATAATTAAGAGACAGCAAGAGGCTTTTATTTTTATTTTTGTGTTTGATTTTGTGTCTTCTTTTTTTCTTTCTCAATGTCTTGACAGGACCAAAGAAGAAAAAAGAATGTAATTATCATAGCAGAAGTTTTCATCATTGCATTATGAGTTACAGTTCATTAATTCATTCAATTTCATTTTATATTTCTTTACCAATTATTTCCCAATTTTCACTTCTCACTTAACTTTCATAGTTTATTCATTTTTAAAAAGTTACTGTGGGGTAGGAGAGTAAAGAGTATCAGCTTTATTTAGAATTGTGTTGTTGTTGTCTTAGGTTAAGAGTATCAGCTTTATTTAGAATTGTGTTGTTGTTGTCTTAGGTTAAGAGTATCAGCTTTATTTAGAATTGTGTTGTTGTTGTCTCAGGTTAAGAGTATCAGCTTTATTTAGAATTGTGTTGTTGTCTCAGGTTAAGAGTATCAGCTTTATTTAGAATTGTGTGGTTGTCTCAGGTTAAGAGTATCAGCTATATTTAGAATTGTGTTTTTGTTGTCTCAGATTAAGAGTATCAGCTTTATTTAGAATTGTGTTGTTGTCTCAAGTTAAATGAATCTCTTTCAATGAAAACAAAAATCTTGTAACTATATTGTTGGTCCTAATTAATAATAATGTCAAATTTGGAACAAACAATAAAGCCTCTTCCACACATTTTTTTTTAATTGCAGAAATATACAGAAATATTGTTTACACCAGAAATAAGTTATAATCTCTGTCTTCCCCACTAAAGATGTTTACTAATATGTTCCTATTATTCGTGGCTCCAGTTCAACAATTTTCAGATAATTAAATAAAATCGTGCCCCCTCTTTACACCTTTTATTTTATTGTTTTTAATTAAACACTTTCTTTTTTTTTTTTTTTTTTAAACTTATAAACTGTCTTGAAAACACAAGTCTGTCAGAAATGGCTCCATTGTGTCCTTATTATTTATTGGTATTTTTTAAATGGGGTTGATATAATATTTTTGATTTGTGTACTAATTACAATAGTCCAAACTGGCATTAACAGTTGTTAGCCAGTCTTTCATTACATGATAGATTACAAGACGACCTAAAATTAAAAGATTAATTTTAAGTACATCGTCCTATCATTTCAGGCTTTTTTTTTCTTCTGTCTTTATGGTTTTCCCCACTTTTTGGAACAATTTTAAATAATGACTGGCTAAATGTATTATAACATAAAATAATGTGTAGAATAATTATCCGGCGTTATCTTGCTTAATTACACACCTGCACATAATAAAGAAAGTCATTTCTAAAAATATATACACTCAAATACTTATTTATCAAATTCATCAAGCACTTTTTTAACTCATGAGGGCGACATTGTAATATTATAATTAGCGAAGGAAAAGGTATTTTGTTCTTGCACAGCTTAGAGGAGCACATATCATTCATTAATCTTTAAATTAATTTTGTCATATTATGTACATATAATATTGCCTTATTGGTTCTATTACAAATTCTCAAAGTCTGCTTGTGTTATTTGATAAACGATTTCTACTTATTTTTACTGGAAAATAGTTACGACTTACTACAAAGATTATTTTTTCACTACAAGCTAATATCTCAATAAAAACCATTTAAACAATTCAAATCTCATTTATTACAATAAATTTTGCTGGTTTATGTAAACATCACATAGATAAGGAAAACTAAAAGTTTCTATTGAAGGCTAAATACATGATTGAAATTGTTATGTTTTTAACTGTTTTTAGTACATGCTTGTAATCTTGTTAATATTTTATTTACCAGGCATGTACACAGCACCTTGTTATTACTACCCGGACAGAGCTGGTAAATCAGGTCGTCCGAGCTTCGTCGTGGCCGTTGACCTAAAATCAGGGGAGAAGCCAAGTGACCATTGGGTCAAGAGAGGATGTGCATTGCTCATGAGTTTAGATTCTTAGTGGTTTATGCTGATTTCTTTAAAAACTTTCAATTTAGATTAAATTATTTATAACTGCCTAATTTTTTTATTTTTTTTTTAGAAGTTGTTTTAACTATAAAGTTATTATTTGTGATAATAGGCTCTATACTTGAATGACCTGAAATTTAATTAACAATCAAATATTTATTCATCATTATTTGAACCTACAAGTATGTGAATTGTTTACTGAATGAAAAATTCAGGAGGTTAGCATTGTAAAAAATGCCTTCTCAATAATTTAAACAATGTTAGAGTTAGAGACTAAATGCTGCTGCTTTTAAACAAGATTTTGCCTTACTTCTGTCTTTCTATTTCTATACAACCATATCAGTTTGCATTAAACCATTACATTAAAATTGACAAGAGTGTTGAGGAATTATTATAAATTAACTTCTAGGTAACTATGATAAAATATGAAATATGGAAATATTATAAATTAACTTCTAGGTAACTATGATAAAATATGAAATATGGTAATATTATAAATTAACTTCTACGCAACTATGATAAAATATGAAATATGGAAATATTATAAATTAACTTCTAGGTAACTATGATAAAATATGAAATATGGTAATATTATAAATTAACTTCTAGGCAACTATGATAAAATATGAAATATGGTAATATTATAATTTAACTTCTATGTAACTATAATAAAATATGAAATATGGTAATTTTAATGTTTGAATTATTGCCAATTTAGAAATAAGATAATAGTGTGCTTTATGTACTTTTAAATTGTCATCCAATCTGTTATTATTTTAAAAATGTATTTAAACAACTACCCATCCATACGACGGGCCTTTAAATTGTCATCCAAAAATGTTATTATTTAAAAAATGTATTTAAACAACTACCTGTCCATACGACTGGCCTCTATCCTGAGCAAACAACACAGCAGTGCAATATGTCACAGCCTCATTTTTTTTATTAATGATTTACAAATTACTATTTAATTATTTGGGTTGTAAATGTTGCTCCTTCAATACTTGAAAACATCTCCCTTTTTATTCTGTAGTCTGACTTTTATTTGAGCGTGTCAACTATTGAACTGGTCAACCTACTTTAGACCTGAATACATGTATCCTTATTAAACTTATTTGAAGCAAAAGAAATACATCAGCATAACATTGTCTTATTGACTCAAAACTGTGATATCAAAATATTTTTTTACAATATTTTTTAAACGCCTATTTATCAGTATTAATAATGAAATATAAAGCGGTTGCTTTTCAGGTTAACTTTTAGAATAATCATATGTGTATTGCTGAATAATTTTTTCAATTAATTGTATATGTAAATATATTTTTTTTTTACTATTTCATCATCTGTCTTACTTAATTAAATCATTATATGTGGGTTTTATATGTATTATGTATAGCATTAAGTCTATTTGTTATAAAAAAGAATGTGGTTTTTAAAACAATATTTGACATTTTTAATGATCACAATGATCATTTGTTCTACTCCCAAGCCTCACCTTATATAAGAGACTTATAAATTAGACTAGGGTTGTGTGTCTTGCAACTCAACTGAATGTTATAATGAAAGAAATGACAGAATTATAATTAACCTGTAGAAATTTTTTATTTTTATTTTGAACATATTTCAAAGAATGTTTAAATCATTATGTTGTTTAAATATATTTTTTGTTGACATTAAATGGCTCATATAAAATTTGTTTGATTGGAATTTTAAAAGATAAGATATTTTTATGGGCTTATAAATTGTTTGCAGTTTAATTCTGTGAATACAAGTTTTTATTTGATTAGTTTATTCCTCATGTTGATGGGACCAATATGATATTGACTGCTATAAGACAGGACTTGACTTTGTACATATTACTGTTTGTAGGAACTTATTGAACATTATTTCATATTTACAAGTTATGCAGCCATGTTGTGATTATTTTAAAATAAAATATACAAAATAAATCATTGAATGTAATTCATTTATTTATAGCTATGAATGTGAATGTTTAGAATAATAACCAGATGAATGTTTTATGTTTGTCCCAATTATATCAATACGAATGTTTGGATGTGCTGGCACATTACATACACCGTATATTGGTGAAGGGGAACAGATCCTTTCTGATATGTACAGAATACAATCAGATTATTGTGAGGACAACCAATTCTCCAGAGTCAAAATATTTCAATAGAACGTAACACAAGGGTTCTGGCTACCTATACATCAAAGCACTCTGTCTTGCACTTACTACCAAGGTGAAGGTCAACTCATTAAGACTTGTGAGACCTTGACACAATGTTTTTCTTCACTTGTTAAGTATTTTCTCAGCCCACCTCCCCCCCCTATACCCCGGGTGTGGGGGTTCAAATGGCCTAGGGTAAACTACAAACCCTACAACTCATGAGGACACGACGGTTGAGTAGCAAGCGCGCTCAACTGGCGTACCAATGGTCACGAGTTTGAATCCATGTGAAGGCAAGGATTTGTTCCTGTGGCCTAAGGAGTCCCTGAGTCACTTAGCTCTGAATGGGTACCTAACAATAGTTAGGCAGGTGGGCAATACGTGGAACCCTCATAGCCGTGGCCCGTGACTGCTGCTTCACTTGCCAACAGATCATCTCTCATGGTCTGTGAACGCAGTTATCTTCTGCATAGAAGGGGCGTCTGTATATCTAAGATAAAGATAATGTCATTAATGTATTCGAGCCAGAATATAGTCTACCCCCACCCTACTTGATATCACTATTTTACAGCAATAAACTCCAAACTTATAAAGTTTTTATACATTTTTTAAAGGTGGTCTGCATTGTGAACGAGCTGTTGAAGAAAGTAATGATGTAAGAAATTTAAAATTCTTGGAATTTTATAGCCAAACCAGAGAAAAGGTTCAATCTCAAACCTACACTTTATTAAAAGGGAAACAACCTACTCAAGGCATCCACTGAAACTGAAACATAGTTTAAATAGTAAATGATAAACAAAGTCCTTCAAATACATTTTAAAAACAAATTAATTTACACTCTTTAAAATTTAAATATTGATAACATCATCAAAATAACCGTGCTGGTTTTTAAGATAATAATTTAATATTCACATAATCTCTTGTTGGCTGCAGATTAAAGATGTGGGGTAGGACATCCTAACCATCGATAGTTTACGCCATGATTGTTCAAAATCTGAAGTGCGTGTATAGTAAATAACAGAAAGTAAGTAATAGGGTTTGTGCTAAGTAAAATTCCTACCTGAAATCGGTAGTGGATTGTTTCGGCAGTGAATTGGTCGCCCTAGGCCAAGTGACTTTGGTGGCCCTAGGCAAAGTGAATTGGTGACCCTAGGCAAGGTGAATTGGTGGCTCTAGGTGAAGTGAATTGGTGGCTCTAGGTGAAGTGAATTGGTGGCCCTAGGCAAAGTGAATTGGTGGCCCTAGGCAAAGTGAATTGGTGGCCCTAGGCAAAGTGAATTGGTGGCTCTAGGCAAAGTGAATTGGTGGCTCTAGGCAAAGTGAATTGGTGACCCTATGCAAGGTGAATTGGTGGCTCTATGTGAAGTGAATTGGTGGCCCTAGGCAAAGTGAATTGGTGGCTCTAGGTGAAGTGAATTGGTGGCCCTTGGCAAAGTGAATTGGTGGCCCTAGGCAAAGTGAATTGGTGGCTCTAGGTGAAGTGAATTGGTGGCCCTAGGCGAAGTGAATTGGTGACTCTAGGCAAGGTGAATTGGTGGCTCTAGGTGAAGTGAATTGGTGGCCCTAGGCGAAGTGAATTGGTGGCCCTAGGCAAAGTGAATTGGTGGCCCTAGGCAAAGTGAATTGGTGGCCCTAGGCAAAGTGAATTGGTGGCCTTAGGCAAAGTGAATTGGTGGCCCTAGGCAAAGTGAATTGGTGGCTCTAGGTGAAGTGAATTGGTGGCTCTAGGCAAAGTGAATTGGTGGCTCTAGGCAAAGTGAATTGGTGACCCTAGGCAAAGTGAATTGGTGGCTCTAGGTGAAGTGAATTGGTGGCCCTAGGCAAAGTGAATTGGTGACCCTAGGCAAGGTGAATGGGTGGCTCTATGTGAAGTGAATTGGTGGCCCTAGGCAAAGTGACTTTGGTGGCCCTAAATGTGATAGATAAATAAAAATAAATACTAAAAGAATAAAATTACACAATTTATTAAAAACTACCTGCATTTCTATCTAAATCAACAAATAACTGAAATTTATACACAAAAATTCATGGAGAAGTCATAAACTTTCAACAACAATCAACTTTTCGTGCTTTGATGGCAGTAAAGTCTGCAATAAATTATGAATAATCCAGAGACTGGACGATACTTCATCCAGAGACTGGACGATACCTCGTTCGATATATATCATTATCAGACTGTTCTGGCATTCTTGTGTTAACTGCTAAGAATAACAAAGAAACAAATAAATTCAAAATATTTCATTCATGGATAAGAACTAAATCTAACCCAAACTAAAGATGCAAAATACTTAGGAGTCATAATAAATGCAGTGGCGTAGCTAGGGGGTGGTGGGGCAGTCCACCCTGGGCGGCACTCATCTAAATGGCGGCATTTGTGGGCATTTATTTGAAAAATAGAGCCATTTCCGACAACCGCCCTTTTTCTTTTGAAGGGGGGAAACCAAGGTAAATTAAAAATACTCTTTATTTCGAACCTTAATAAACGGATTCAAACAACAGCTGTTTGATTAGATTGTGGTTGTTATAACTAACGCAAACCCATTCAAAAATAAAAAAATCATGTTAAGCCTGGTACCTATTGGAATTCAGGACGTGTTAGCGCATTTTCGTATTATGTATCAGTACTTATGTTAGATATCAGAATTATGTAGTTATCAGTAATTGTGTTTAGATTTTAGACATATTTTTATGAATTTTCTTGTGTAATGAATATACCTGACATTTTTTTTTATTTAAAAGTCATTTCTTTACATTTTAAAAAAAAAATATTTTCTCTTTAATCCAACTACAAGTCACCACAAATGATGACGTAAAACTCTCTAAACTTTTACACATATTCTAATGACGTCAACTAAAAAAAAACAACTAATTCTTTTGCACCCTTTCGCACCACTCTTCAATGCTTGCGGGGTAGGACTGCAATCAGGCTTATACAAAATTCAATGGAAAAGACGTAAACAAGGTATGGGTTAGCCTGACCGGACGTAACAAAACAGCGAACGTTTCGGCAAA
>MUZC01000188.1:216873-226944 GCA_002072015.1 Radix auricularia | reverse complement strand
ATTATGCATTCGACTTCCGGCAATGGCGGCCGTTCCCTGCGCTAGTGTTACCTCTCGATTCGAAATATTTTTTGGTAGTTTTAACGGGGTTTTTTAACGGATCGAGTAACTGAGTGTTGATGCACAAATGGCAGGTCAGGGCATACAAAAACATATATACATCATGGGTCTAGGACTTATGGATGCTGTGATCAAGGGTGATAACAGACGGACAAAACGGGTGCAATAGCGATTTCGACATCTCGAAAATGCGCTAAAAATTGCTCAAAAAAGGAATCATTTATTTGAAAAATTAAGCGGTATGCGTCACAAATGGCGCTATTATACGCAAAGTGCACACAAAACAACACATCACCACTGGGCCTAAAAATATGTACTATTAATATCAGTTTTTGCGTGGAATTTCAACATGTGCAGAATGATGCGCAAACAAGTACCTACATGACATGGTGCTTCAAATATTGTGTTTAACTTGCAAGTAATAATTACATTAATGTTTCAGTTTTAGAAAATTATTTTAAGGTCACTTACTAAAAATTAAATTATTTTGTTTTAATTGCATTAAAGTAGCACACATAATTTGTGTTTTTCATTAAAAGATTATTATTCATTAAAAATGCTACGTCTATCCAATTAAAGCAAAGCGTAAATCATTTGAATTTTTCTATTTTATGGAAAATTATTTTAGATTTAGCGCAAGAACATGAAAATATTCAACTTTAGCCTTTAATAAACATCATCATCATTTTTACTTTTGGTTCCTTGTGGAACATAGGGCCTCTGTCAAAGCTCGCCACTGTGCACGGTCCCTTGCCAGTCGTTTCAATTCTTCCCAGCTCTTTCCAGTTCTTCCAGCCTCATCTAAACTGCTCTGTCTCCATGTACGCTTGGGTCTTCCTCGCTGGCGTTTGCCCTGGGGGTTCCAATCTAACGCTTGTCTCACCCTGCTGTTATCTTTCCGAAGGGTGTGTCCAATCCATCTCCATTTCCTTTCCATGATTTGTTGTTCTACTGTCCTTTGTCCTCACCTCTCCCACAGTTTGGAGTTTTAATAAACATCGCTATAACATAAATAATTTCGAAAAAGACATATTTAAAAATTTCAAACGTCTTGGATAAAATTGACATCTGAAGAAGTAACTAGTAAAACGAGATCAGATGCTGGAACTTCACTCAGTTCATTGCACTATTTTTCTTTTCTATAGTATCTCAATAGGCTATATGGGAACCCACTTTCTTTAAAATAAATAATGCCAACCCATTTCATGGAACAAAGTTATGTGCTAATACAGAGCGCTGTTATAGATTCTAGAAAGTTTGGGATATCAACTGAACGCCGTGCTGGAAGGAGAATAAGTATGAGTGGAGAAAATTCAGGAGACGGGGTTCTTTCTTTAGAACAAGACGTAAAACGAGAAATGTTTTTATCCACAGATGTAATTATAAAAGAAAGTAATAGAACCCGCTGATGAGTTGCATGTCCTTGCAAAAAATATTCGTGTATAATACCATGTAATCTACTAATTGAAAAATGTTACCATCAAATAGATTTCTTTACTACCATTGACAAAGAACAATTCAAATTGAACGAAAAAGGTTCCAGGTTTTTATGGCTGTACATAGGGTCAGTTTTGCAATTGCGGGGCCTTATGCAGCTTAGTTTGCGAACATGGATGCGCGGGGCCCAGTTTGGGTAGGGATAAGGTATTAATAAGGTTAATAAGTAAAAATTAAGATAGCTGGGACCTATGAATGCGTGAACCCACTGCGGCCGCTTAGGTGGCAGTGGCTTAAGACTTAAGACCAGCCCTGGCTTTATCTACACTTCAAGAAGAGACATTATGTTAAATTGCTATCAGTGTATCTAGTTGTGAAAGGAGTTTCTCCAAACTTCAGTTGATAAAAAAAAATTATCTTCGTTCCATAATAAGTGATTTAAGACTACAAAATCTTGCAGTATTGTCTAAAGAAAGAACAAGATATTACAAATAATTTAAATTTTGATAACATAATACACGATTTCTCTCTTAAGAAAGTTAGGTAAGTAAATGTTACACTAATGAATACAATTTCTTTGTTTATAAAAGAAATCATATTTTTATAAATAAAAAATAAAATCAAATTAATTGTTAATAATTTTGGGTGTAAATTTGGAATATGTTTTTTGTCTCATTTGGGGGGTGGGGTTGGCGACCTCAATAACTTTCTTGTGGCCTTTAACAAAAGCATCTTGTATTTTTAAAAATATGTACTTATAGGTATATTATCTTATTCGGCCTCTTTTATTAAAATTTATGCTTACATAAATATGGCATGGAATAGTTAACATGTTCCCCACCTTTTACTCTTACAATGTACTTCCTTTCAATTACAATTATTTATTAATTTTTATTTATTTATAAAAACCATCATACGATTGTGGCCGTCCTCAAATGACGTCACGCGATTTTGGCTGATAATTCACCCCCTGCCCCCCTGGTCACACATCGTCACAAAAACTTATACCCCTTCTTCAATGTGACATCACAAAGCGTCCCCCCTCCCCCCATAAAAGCCGTATTTTCTATTTGAAAATGAGCATATTTCCAATCAATTTTCTTTGACATTTAAATATTTTTTTAGTGTAAGGCTGCACTCTAATATCGTAACACGTGTGAACCCATGTAAAACTTTAATAAATAAAGTTTCGTAATCATAAATTTAAGTGGAACTTTTATTTAAATTTGCGCGTTTTGTTGTGACTTCAAATCTGTGACAGCATCAACCCCCCCACATATGTGACGTCATTTATTGACTACCCTAAAGGGGCGGCAAATTGGAGACCGCGCCGGACGGCAAAAGCTCTAGCTACGCCACTGAATAAATGAGAAACTATCATGGAATCCCCATGTCGATGAAGTTTTTTAAAAATCAAACAAAACCTTGGGCTTTATAAAAAGAAACTTTTACAAATGTAATAAATATATAAAACACACAAATTTTCTTACTTCCCGTCCGGAATTCGTTGTCTTGGGGGATCCTCCCATTGGCCTGTAATAGTAATTGCCAGTCAAGAAACACGACTTCAACACTTTGTGGTCTGGGTAACAACCAGTGGCGTAGCTTGAGCTTTTGCCGCCCGGGGCGGGCCGCCCCCACCGCCCCCCCTAGCTACGCCACTGGTAACAACTATCTTTAATGAATCCATTATCAACTCCTTGTTGCACTGTGAGCCGTACATTAATAACCAGCCATCCTCCAATTTAGTGCTTCTCCAAGTCCAAAGTTATCAAAAAAGGACATGAAAAATTGTCAGTGCTGGAAAAATAGTGCACCGGTCCCTGATGCAATGGAAAAAAATTCTGCCGCTCCACTGTTCACGACCACACACTATCTCTTTCACTAACCCGCACAAACCACGTGTTTCCTACTGAGTCAACTGGCACGCGCATACCAGGTTAATACAACAAATACATTTATTTGAAAAGCTTTCAATATTATTAAATGGAATAACAATACTCTAATCCTATTTATATTTAGATAGATTTCAATTATCGCACGTCCTATTTTCCTATATAAATGCACTGCAAGGAGTAAAGGGTTTTCTGCATAAGACATAAGACACTTTATTTTAAATAAACGTAGCCTATTGCATAAGTTAGATGTGTGAATGGGGGGGGGGCTTTATAGCTGGGCATTTAATGGACGCAGATTATAAGGTGGCACCTGTCTTATCTTGTCTGATCAATACAAACGCTCCAGAACATTACTGGTAAATTATGGTAAGAACGCATAGTTCGCAGCCCATGGCTATGAGGGACCACGCCTTTCCCAGCCGTCTTTGTTTCCCTAACTATATATATATATATTAGCAATTTACCCGCGCTTTGGTGCGGTAAATTAGGATTTCAGTCATTGAAAAATGCGTCTTTTTTATATAGCTCATTAGGAGAAAAAACCTATACTTAGGCAATCGTCCCCCTAGTGAGAAAAAAATTAATATTTTTTGCTTCTTACCATCGAGGGATGTACTCAACAACTTTGCAAAATTTCAAGCTTCTAACTACACGGAAGAATAGTTTTGAATTTAGATTTATATAGCCCATTTTAGGGGGAAAAATAGTTTTAGGAACACCGGCCACACATGAGTGGAAATTTTTAAAATTTATATAATTATTTTCCTTATTACCATCGCGGGTTGTTACTAAACAGTACAGAAGGCGTTATACTTTTACCTAGACAGAAAATGGGAGAAGCAGTAATTTTCAGTTGTTAAAATGCTAATTTAATAGAAAAACTACATTGGGGCCCCCAGCACGCAGCAAATGATAATTTAAATATATATTGAGCTGCTAACATTGAGGAAGTGTATTCAATAACTTCCTAAAGTTTACACACTCGGCAAAAAGGACAATTAGTGATTTTCAATTTGTACAGATAAAGAGAAATAGTTTTTGGGACCAAGGCCCCACATAATATTGATTTTTAAATTTAGTTTTCATCGCGAGTGGGTACTCAATAACGTCCCATATTTTCATTCTCCTGTCTACACCGGAAGTTTGAGAATTAGTGATGATTGAATGAGTGAGTGCATTAAAAATATTTTTTTGGACCCCAGGGATATGTTAAATATATTTTCACCTGCTACAATCGAGGAAAAGTATTTAACGACCCCCCAACGTTGCACGCCTTTACCTATTCGGGAAATAAGAGAATTATAGATTTTCAATTTTTATAAAGCTCATATAAGAGAAAAAACGTTTTTGAGGCCCTGGCCCCCATGAGTGTGTATTTCAAAATTCTTTTACACCAACTTTCGTTGTGAGAGGGTACTTAACAATTTTCCAAAGTTTCATGCTCCTACCTACACGGAAAATTTGAGAATTAGTGATGAGTCTGTTTTTAATATAAAAAACTATATTTGGGCCCCCGGCCCCCATGAGAGAGAGTTGTAACATTATTTTTAGCAAACTTATGTCGGGAGCTTGTACTCAAAAAATTTCCAGTTTCATTCTTTTACCTATACAGGAAAAAGGAGAATTAGGGATTTTAATTGTATATATAGCTCATATAAGAAAAAAAAGTTTTTGGGGCCCCGCCCCCATGAATAGTAAATTTTTCTTTTTTTTTCTTCCAATTATCGTAGGAAACATGTAGTCAAAATATTTCCAAATTTTCATGCTTCTACCTACACGGGAAATAGGAAAATGTGTTATTTTCAATTTTTATAAAGCCATTATAAGGAGGGAAAAAAATCTTTTGGGTCCCCAGCCCCACATGAGCGAGATTTTTTAAATTCTTTTTCGCCAGTTTCGTCGTGAGGGGGTACCCAACAACTTCCCAAAATTTCATGCTCCTACCTACACGGAAAATTGGAGAATTAGTGATCAGTCGGTTATTAATATAAGAAAAGCTATATTTGGGCTCCTGGCGCCCCATGAGAGGAAGTTTTTAAATTTTAAATTGTGGCCAATTTTCGCCGATAGCGTGTACTCAAAATATTTCCAAAGCTTCATGCTTCAACCTATACGGGAAATAGGAGAATTAGTGATTTTTAATTTTTATATAGCTCATATAAGGAAAAAAAAGCGTTTTATGGGCCCCGGCCGCCTTGAGTCAAACATTTTTTTTTTCAAAATTATCGTCGAGAGCATTTACTAATAAAAATTCCAAAGTTTTATACTTCTACCTACACGGAATATAAGAAAATTGGTGATTTTCAATTTTTATAGAGACCATATAAGGAAACAACTTTTTGGGCTGGGCCCCCGGACCTCATGAGCAAGATTTTTAAAATTGTTTTTCGCCAATTTGCGTTTTTAGTGGGTACCCAACAACTTCCCAAAGTTTCATGCTTCTACCTACACGGGAATTTGGAGATAAAGTGATGCAGTAAAAAACAGTTTTTGGGCCCCTGACCCAACATGAGTGAGATTTAAAAAATTCTTCTACACCAATTTTCGTAGTGTACCCAACAACCTCCCAAAGTTTTATGCTTTTACCTACATGGAAAGTTGGAGAAATATTTATTTTCAATTAGTATTTAGCTTATAAAGGGAAAAAATATTTTTGGGGCCCCGTCCCCCGTGAATGTGAATTTCAAAATTCTATTTCGATAATTTTTGTCGAAAGATTTTACCCAAAACTTCCTAAAGTTTTATAATTCTACCCGGGAAGTTGGGGAAATAGTGATGTAGAAAATAAAAGTTTTTGGGCCTCCGGCCCCATATGAGCGAGTTTTAAAAAATTCTTTTGCGCCAATTTTCCTAGTCAGAGGGTACCCAACACCTTCCCAAAGTTTAATACTTTTATCTACACGGGAAGTTCGAGAATTAGTGATGAATCAGTCAGTCAGGGCTTTCCCTTCTATTAGTATATATATATATATATATANTTATACATCATAAATCTTTTATTTGTTACTCTCTTTTGGGGGGGGAAATGGGGGGGGGGGGGGGGGGTATTAAAGGTAGAAAAGTTTTAATTTTACATGCTGTGATCCATGTTTTATAATATCTTGAACAACTTCCGGCGACACGCTGTAAACAAACCGTAAACCTAACCAAAATGAAAATAAACGTTTTCAATGTTTAATTTATTTATGAAAATTCAGGTTCACGTGTCATGATATCGATTGAATAAGGTAATCTCAGATTTTAGCCAATAAAATAGAGTTTTATGTCATATTCGTAGAAATTTTTTATAAAATTAAAATAGGCTAAGGCTAAATCATAAATCAAAATCAGTCAAGGATTTTTTATTTTTTGAATAATTCAATTCAATAAATAATTAATAATTCAATTAATTTCAATGTTCAATAAGATTCAATGTCGAATCAAAAGGGCATAACTTAGTGAAGTCCTAAGTTTAAATAACTAACTTAATTATTAACTAAAACTTCTAATCAGTGTGTATCAGTAATTAGTAATAGTAATTGTGAAATACTACTTGCTACTACTACTTCTACTCACGTCTTCTACTTCTAATATTCTAAATCTATCAATGATAAAAATTTTTTTTAAATCTTCAAAATAAGTAAAACCCAATTGAGTATTGAGACGAGCCATTTCAATTTTAGGTAAACGTATAATACTCCGACCGCACCGCCATTACCGGCGGCCATCTTGTTGCTATGGCATGTGACCGCCGGAAAAGTAGTGCGAGCCCCGTGAATTTAGAGGGGTAGGGGAATCAGGGATTCTAAAATTTCGCAGTTTTTTAGCAACCCGCTAATTTTAAAAAAAAAAAGGAAAAACATAGGGGGAAAAATAGGGGTGGATGGGGGGACATTCTAATAATTTAAGGGGTATTTTTTAGCGTTTTTCATAAAAGCAAAATAGTTTTAAAAATGTAGAAAACAATGGGTACTCACCGATCAGGCATCGGAATCCCAACAAAAAGGAGGATACACTTTTTTAATCCTTTTAGAAATTCACCCATTAGATCACTACTGCCACAATTAAAATTCTATAGCTATACCTAACCCAAACCCTAAAATCTTCAATTTTCCGAAAATTCTAAAGCTATACCTAACCCAAACCCTAAAATTAAAATCTTCAATTTTCCGAAAACTCTAAAGCTATACCTAACCCAAACCCTAAAACCTTCCATTTTTTATAACACAGTCTCCATTTTGCCAATATTTACCCAAAATTTAACCAAAAAATGGCTACTTACTAATGGAAACGCACCCAGAGCAAATGGTGGAAAAAAAGCGCGCCAAGGAATTAGCAGCACTCCTTTCTACATGAGCACAGCAAATAGTTCTTAGAATATACTCATTTATACTTGGGAAAAAATGAACAGGAGAGCCCCCCCCCCTCTCGCGGTGCAAGAACACAAATCCAATTATGATAATAAACAAAGGGGAGGTAATAAATAAATAAGAAAACAAACAAGATTCAAGGGAAGCAACTATCCTTCATAGCAACCGGAAGAGACGCGACGCTGCGGTCAGAGTAATAAACATTAGCCCAATTTTTAGCCTAAGTACATCTGTTCTTCCTCTTTTTAAAAATCTTACTTTAAGACCCACCATCAATGTATGGACCATGGATCATTATATTATCACTCCTATTCCTATACATATTGAACAAAATGGGGGTGAGACTGCAATCAGTATCAGGCTTATAAATTAGTTTAATTAGTGAATGGAAAACAGGTAAACATGGTATGAGTGAGCCTGGCAGGACGTAACAAAACTGTAAACATTTCTGCAAAGAGCCTTTCTCAACAAACAAACAATACACAAATCAAATGAATAAAAAGAAATGAAAAATAAAATAAAAACTTAGCTGCGATGAAATCCAAAAAGTCGATGGAAGCTTTACAGTGTTCTTACATAATTACATAGCAATTATCATAAAAATATTTCAAATGAAAGTTGTTTGCTCTGGTTTCGTTGCGGTGAATAGAAGCTAGTCACACAAAAAGTGAATCCAAGTATTTAATCCTATGAGTGAATGAATGATCTTAAGTGTTACTGTTGATTTTCAGCTTTCTTAAATGTTATTGTGATTGTAGTACTGAGATGGCTGATGACAAAGCGGAATCTTGTTTGTCCCCATCAGGAGCAGCAACTCCCAAGGGAAAGGTTAGGAAGACATTTTTTAATACATTATAATTCTTAAAATATTAAAAGAAATAACCTTTCTATGCTTATTTGGGTTGAAAAGTCCAAAATTTATATATATAATGTACTAGATACAAATGACCCTGTGGCGTAGCATACGATGTAGACTTGCTCATAGATAGTGCAAGGAAAGGGGGCAAAGAACGGACACAAAATACAGCATGAAGACATCAGAACATCGTGAATGAATGTCAGTGGGGGGGGGGGGGGTGGACACACACACATCGCTGTCATATTGATGATCTCAAGACATGAACACTGCAGTTAGCTACATACCCCCCACCCTGATAAGTTTGCAAAAAACCCGGAAAAGAATGGGCACAAACAAACATTTCCAAAAATTTTTAAAATAATGTTTCCGCTGAGGCTTGAAGCCAATGCCTACCGCATGTAAGGCGGACGTGATAACCACTACACTACAAACAACATGTTATTCTGTGAGGACGCAACGCAAGTGAACGCAAGAAGCATTGTTGGTCTCTAAACATTCCCACCCACCCTTTTGAACCTACTTCCCTTGATTGGTTGATGCCAGCAAGGGCGATTTATCATGCTTATTTGCTCTTGATCTTGTTCTGGGGAATTAGATATAGAGATACTACTGTAAGATTGTATATGATTTTATATGGTAAACCAAATGCTGTGCGGCAATTGGGGACGGGTCAGGCAGCTCACGCACTGCGGATGAATATCTCCATGGTGATGCCCTTATGTTGAGGCTCGCCGTTGGTATTGTAGGCCGGGTTATAAGAGTCTGAGTGACTCAACCCTCCAATAAGAATGACACATATTTAGTATATGCTAAATACTTTTTTAAAAAATTTACAGCTTGATTCATTATCCAAAGATGATTTAGTTAAATTCGTGAAGAGACAAACAATCTTACTACAGAAGGAAAAGCAGAAAAATTCAGGTAATTACACAGGACATTTCAAACCATGATTAAAAAGTGGTATTTTTTTTTAATACATACTTGATCAATATAACATATACATGTGAAACGAGCAACTTATTTCTCAACCCATTCATTTTTAAAATTCATGTTAGTCACGTGTTCCTTTTTCTGATAGATAATTTGAATGAGAATAGATAGTAACTGCTGTGATATGATTACATTTCCAGAACTTGAAGAAAGATTCAATGCCTTGAACAAGACCAAGACCGAGCCACCCAGTGAGAGCGGCCGCCATGAAGGGGAGGCAGCAAAAATCAAAGTAAGAGAAAGTAAACGTTAGGCAGAACTCTTTGTCGATGCTCAAAGATCCTTACCCTCCCCTTGTTTCCTTAGAGTGGTGCAGGGTACTCACACAGTTTTCAGTTGCTATTAGCTACCATGGTGTAAATGTTCGAAACCACAGGATCAAAACATGGTTTGTTATTCATACTCAACACTTTTTGATTACTGTGTGTAGGAACGCACACAATCTATGTTTGGTTTAAGCTGAGCAGCTGTGCAACCC
>MUZC01000188.1:199833-216857 GCA_002072015.1 Radix auricularia | reverse complement strand
CCCCCCCCCCCCCCCCCCCCCAAGATAATTGACAGACACTGGGCAGCAGTTTAGAATAGCCATGCTGAAAAAGTTTTAAAAAATCTTGCACAAAAAGTAATTGCTGTGCAACTTTGCACACAAGTTTTTTTACTTTGCACATGGATCAACACACCTTAGAAGGAACATTGCACACAATATTTACACAAAAAAATTAAAAAAAAAAATTTATAATGTATTCTTCAGTCCTTAAAAGAAAGTTGTCTTAAATACGAGGAAACACAATCAAGTAACCATAACGGATGGTTGTTGTAAATACAAATTTCTTATAGGAGACAGTCAACATTTAACCATTGTTGTCTTTATAGGTAATCTCAGTGACAAATTTTTGAGAAAAAAATGTAACTTTTGAAGATACCAATGAAGATACCAAGTAAAAATTAGCAGAAAACTAACTCTGGCTTTTTTGTTTGCTTGTTTTGTGTTTGATTTGGGACTAATTAATTAGCAGTTGTAAAAGATCGTCCCATAAACCATATTACTCAGTTACTTCTTAATAAACTAACAAAAAATCCTGATATTATCTGCTTTTTCACTGAATAGTTCTTATTTAAGCTCGTTTATATCCTACATGGGGAATAGGCCAATATCTATTTCACTGGATATTACTATCATTAGCTTGTTTATCCCACCTCGGGGCATAGCCCTTCTATTTTACTGGATATTACTTATGCAAGCTTGTCTAACCAAACATGGGGGTATGCAATTTGAAGGCACTCCCCATTTATCTCTGCCCATTCTACTGGCTTCCATGTGCATCTTTTATCTGACATCTCCGTGCATTCTTTGGCTTTCTTCTCTCCCTTCCTCTGAGTAGACTCTACCACGATAGAGATTGTCTGATGACATTTCCTTGTGGGTAGGGGGAGGGAGGGTGGCTCCAGTAATGGACTGTTCTTGATGTATCCTCTCACCAGTTGCTTATCTTTAGAAGTGAATTACCTTTCCTGCCAATTAAGAACCCCTGTGTTTCCATAGGAACTAGAGGAGCAGCTCAAAGAACTCCAACAAGAAAAAGAGGAGGCCGTGGAGGCCTACAATGCTGTGCAAGGCAGCCAAGAGGCTACAGTGGAGCAAATAAAGGTGGGACCTGGCAATATGATCTTATTCTGGCAACAAGCCACCGCAAGAGTTTAGGCTCAGGGTCACGATCTGTATAAGTGACCACCATAAGAGTTTTAGACTCAGGGTCACGATCTGTGTAAGTGACCACCCCAAGAGTTTAGACTCAGGGTCATGATCTGTATAAGTGACCACCCCAAGAGTTTAGACTCAGGGTCATGATCTGTATAAGTGACCACCCCAAGAGTTTAGACTCAGGGTCACAATCTGTATAAGTGACCACCCCAAGAGTTTAGACTCAGGGTCATGATCTGTATAAGTGACCACCCCAAGAGTTTAGACTCAGGGTCATGATCTGTATAAGTGACCACCCCAAGAGTTTAGACTCAGGGTCATGATCTGTATAAGTGACCACCATAAGAGTTTTAGGCTCAGGGTCACAATCTGTATAAGTGACCACCCCAAGAGTTTAGGCTCAGGGTCACCATCTGTATAAGTGACCACCCCAAGAGTTTAGACTCAGGGTCAACATCTGTATAAGTGACCACCCCAAGAGTTTAGACTCAGGGTCATGATCTGTATAAGTGACCACCCCAAGAGTTTAGGCTCAGGGTCATGATCTGTATAAGTGACCACCCCAAGAGTTTAGGCTCAGGGTCACCATCTGTATAAATAGACCCCAGTGAAAAGCCTATTTAAAAAAAAAGATTTAGTGAAAAATCATTAGCGTAAGGGTGGTGCTGGTATAACTCATTAGTAATTTAATAAAAAAATTATTTTTATTATTTCAATATTTGTTAAAGTTAAAAATTAATGTGTTGACCACTGCTGCCCTGCCCTAGTCTTTACAACAAGCCCATGTAGTTACAACAAGCCCGTGAAGTTACAACAAGCCCATGAAGTTACAAAAATAAAACAAAGCCACAATTATTATTTGGTCAGTTTATTGTGTTCTTTTACAAGATTTTCTGCTGCACTATTTTCTCGTCTACCTGCTGAAAATTCCCATGTTCTTTACACACGCAAGTATACATGGACACCACATTCATGTTTGAAAACATGTTTTCTCATCTGCCTTCAGGTTTTACAAGATAACTGCCAACAGCTCCGGCAAGAGAAAGAAGACCTCCACGACAAGTGGACGAGATGCGAGAAAGTCAACAAGGTAAGTGTTCATGAGTAGACACCCGGGCAAAGAGACTGAATTTAACAGAGGTTGTGTTGGGAGGGGATGTCACGAGAGATATGGAGATCAAGAACTATTTGTAACTCATGTAAGCATAGCGGCAATCTGTAAGCATGGCAGCAATGTCATCTGTAAGCATGGCAGCAATGTCATCTGTAAGCATGGCAGCAATGTCATCTGTAAGCTGCATGGCTGTCTGCCATACACCGCGCAGCAGTTAAGAGTTACAGCACAGTGACTTTTACTAATGATATGTGTGTTTGTGGGATGTTAACTTTTGCATAGAAAAAATGAAAAATTGGCTCACACGTTAATTTTTTTGCACATTAACCAACGAAACTTAAAGGGAACATTTACATGGCAATAGTGGATGATTTTAGAGAGAGACCTCGAATAAACTGAGGACAATCTGACCCTTAGGAAATAAGGCAATGCTCATTATAAGGCAGTGACTTGTTGTGTTGTGTAGTCTCACCCCTTATTTTGTTGGCCAACCTATGCCACGTTTGCCACAGACGGCACGCAGAGCCTCATCAGCGGCACGCAGCTAAAATATTATTTCTTTAATCAAACCACTTTGCTGGCCCTCTGTGTTGGTATTTTACTATATAAAAGTAGGTTTGAATTGAATGCTGGGCACGCTGACCCAAAAGGGTTCTCGCCATCACTGTTTGATGGTAACTCCCAGTTGATCTTTTCCATAGGACATGCTAGAGGAGCTGGAGTGTTTGCGGTTGAAGGACCAGACCTTGACCTCTACCCTTCAGGTCCTGCAGCAAGAGCAGGCAACTCTGGTGGAGAACAACAAGGTAAACGTTCTCTGGAGTTGTCCAGTTTTTGGTGAAGTGAGTCTGACTGCGACAATTGAGCTGATGATGACTCAGACAATTGTTTTTTGTATTGAAAAAAAAAACATTCTTAAGAGCACAATTGAGGTCCTCTGATCTTTATTGAACAGTTGGATATTATAAGTTTTTCATAGATTTTTTTAAGGAGATGTATTAGATTATGAAATAGCTGATATAGTATTTTAAAATAAATCTGCTTCAAACTGGCAAATGTCTATAGTTTACGATGTCAAGCTTGAGTTATTTTGAAGCTTGCAATTTTACACGCATCCTTCTCGGCCTAACTTTTCCCAGACACACATGCTGCATCTTAATTTAGATGTTTTTGAATTTGTAAGAAGATGATAAAGCTTTGTGCCACAAGATTTTAACTTCTTTGATTGTTAAAAAGAAATGTTTAATCCTAACCAGGAGACAATTATATAATTTATTCCATAGATTAAAAGAAGTGACTGTTTTAAAAAAAAATTATTTAAAGTTAAAAAAAACAACCAATGTGATGTTCAAAAGGCTTATTGTCATACCTGTATTGTCTACAGAAGCTCATTGCAGAAAAATCCGACCTACAAATAAAGCTGGAAGACCTCGAAGAGGAGGCCTTGTCCTGGAAGGAGGAGAAGGCAACTCTCCTCGGGGAGTCTTCAGGCTCTGCCGAAGCCGCAGAAAAAGTCGGAGAACTTGAGAGAATAATTTTAGAGCTCAGGGTCCATGTTGAAGTCTCAGCGAAAGAGAACACAGAGCTCAGGGAAAAAATTGAATATTTTGATTCTGATCGTGAGCAGCGGAGAGAACAGATTGATTTACTTCAACAGGAGATAAACAGGCTTCACGGGATGGAGGCTGAAAACCAAGAACTGACCACAAAACTGGACGAGGCTGAGAAGGTAATAGTGGGGCTCAAAGGTGAGTTAACAACAATGGCGTCCATTGAGGCATGCCAGGAAAAGTTGAAAGTTCTTGAAGAGGAGAAGGAGGCCTGGAAAATTAAAGAAGAGGAGTTGATAATTGAATTGACAGAGGTGCGGGGAAATCTGGGGCGAGAAATTGAAAGCATCCGAGGGGAGAATGAATCATTGAATGCCAACATTAACCGGTTGAGGGCGGAGATAGAGAACAATGCCAGGGAAATGGAGGTGTTTGCGACCAAAGAGGAAGAACTGAATCGTAGAATTGAGGTGTTGACCCAGTGTGTGAATGACAGGAGCAGGGAAAATCTGGCAGCACTGGAGGGAGAGAGTTCGCCTCAGTCCGAAGAGCTAGACAGGCAGAGAGAAAAGATGGAACAAATGGAGAGGGACTTAATGACAGCCAGGTCCAAACTGGCAGATTATGAGGCCAGCCTCGGGGATGAGTTCAGCATCGATGTGATACAGAACCTCCAGCAGGAGTTGGCCGATCTCAAGATAAAGCTCTCTGACCTGGAGGCCGCCAATGATGGGGAAGAGCAGGGCAGGCAGCAGCTGAATGAGTCGCAGCAAAACGGATGGTCAGATCTGCCGGACATCGAGGAGGAACCCGAGAATGAACATCAGAACCAGCAGCAGAGATCAGGTAATGGTGTCACCACAGGAGAAGAACCAGGTCAGCCGGAGCAAGAGAACCTGGAGCAAAGTTTTGTTTACACAGAGAGAATTGAGAAATTTATAAATGTGTCCAGTCACGTGATTGAAGAGGACACTTCAGATAGAGGAGATTCTGCCAGGGTGGACACCCTCAAGGCCAGGATCATTGAGTTGGAGAAGGAGAAGAGTGCCTTGCAGCTGTGTGTCGAACAGCTCCAGCTGCACAATCAGCTGGGGAGTGTTGAAGGAGGTGTCGAATCACGGCCCGAGGCTGAGAGGTACACAGAGGTAGTCAACAGGCTCCAAGATCAGCGCCAGCACCTGGAGGAAAAACTGGTCATCCTCGGAGACAAGCACGAGACGCTGACCTTCGAGCTAGAAGAGCTCCGGGCAGAGCGCGAGAGCCTGAGGTCGGAGCTCGAGTCGGTCCACCGCCAGCACCAAGAATGGGAGAGTATGATGGCCATGCTGAAGGAGGAGAAAGATAGCCTGGCCCACGAGCTGGAGGACTCTGCCAGCAAGGACGCCTCACTGAGGAAAGAGCTGGAGTTCCTGCTGTCCTCACTCAACGAAGCCATCACAGAGAGGGATACTCTCCAAGACGAGGTCTTCAAGCTGTCCCAGCACGAGGACTCGGCCCAGGGGGATGTTAAGGAGATGAAGAGCATGATCCAAGACATCATAACAGAGAGGAACTCTTTGCTCTCGGAGTTGGATTCCGTCCTGATGGCCAAAGCGGATGCAGCCATAGCCTATGAAGGGCTGAAGCGTGAGATGGAGGAACTGAGGGCACAGAAGGAGGACATAGAGAGGGAAAAGGAATCATTGCTTGTTAGGTTTCACCTCATTGAGGAGAGGGGCGCGAGCATAAATGAAGACCTCGAGGAACAGGTTCAGAAGTCAACGGAGATGGAGAAGAGCTCAGCCGATCTGAAACAAAACGTCGAGGTGCTCAAAGCAGAAGTAGAATCACTTAAACAAGCCTTGAACACTGCCGAGCACGGACAAAAGGAAGCAGAGAAGTTAGCAGAAGACAGGAGTAACTATGCAAGGCAACTGGAGAATCAAGTAAGTGGGCTGGGGCACAATCACATTTTTAACTTGTCTTTTCCTTCAGAGTTATAGTGCTAAATATAACAATGTTGGAATTAACTGTGTCAGTTCACTGTTGGAATTTTTTCTTGATTTTTATCTGTGTTTATCTTTTGATGTTTTGTCTGAAGTTGGTTGACACTAAACATGATGGTTTGTTTGAAGTTCGTTTACACTAAACAATTTAAAAAAGAAAAAATAACAGGTATATTTTTTTAAGGCTTTAACAATTTTTTTTAAAATAATTTTTTTTATTTCAACATAATTTCCATAATTTGAGATCATGTTTTGGCTCAAAATTTGTGTACAGGTGCTTGAGTTGTCTGGCACACTCTCTGACTCCAAGACACGCTACGATGTGCTGAAAGAACAATTTGACGCCATAGTATCCAGCACCTCTGATGTTGCTAAGTACTGCCAACAGATAGAAGAGCTTCAGAGCAAACAGGGGGAGCTTGAGCGCTTGGTGGAACAGCTCACATCAACCAATCTTAAACTAGAACATGACAAAGGGCAATTAACTACAGAGTTGTCCTCCAAGCAGGCGGAGCTTGAGATCTTAGTGGAACAGCTCACATCAACCAATCTTAAACTAGAACACGACAAAGAGCAATTAACTACCGAGTTCTCGTCTAAGCAGGAGGAGTTTGAGCAATTAGTGGAACAGCTCACTTCCAGCAAGCAAGATTCACACAATGAAATCTTGAGGCTTGAGCAGACTTTGACTGAGAAAAATCTTCAACTTGAGTTTTTACAGAGGTCATTGGAAGAAACCACGGGTGAACTTGAAGAGGTCAAGAGGGAAATGGACGGCATCAAAGTAAACAATGAGAGGAAAGAGGCCCAGAAAGATGAGCTGATAAGGGAAGTGGATTTGGCTAAAGAGGAAACTGAACACATGAGACGGCAACTAGATGATGAACGGAGAGTGGCAGAAACTTTGAAATGTGAAGTCGAGAGACTGATCGAAGTGCAGACGTCACAGGAAGACAAAGACAGGCGCCTTTCCGATTGCCTAAATGAGAAAGACACAATTGTTAAAGACGTTGAGATGCTCAAGATTCAAGTGTTAAACCTACAGTCTGATAATGAAGAGTTGACACGTCTGAAAGGAAAGGTCTTGTCAGAGAATGAGGACCTGACTTCTAGGCTCGGAGACTGCCTTAAATCAATTGAAGACAACAAACAGAAGGTGGAATCCTTGGAGGGGGAGCTTGAAAATTTCCGGGCATCCAGTGAGTCTGTGGAGCACGCCAAAGAGGGTCTGGCCCATCAGCTGGAGAAGCAGCGGGGAGAAATGAGGGCTATGGAAGAGAGAATCCTAGCAGTGACATCAGAGCTGGACGCAGAAAGACAAAGAGCCGCTGATCTGGAGGAGAAGTTGGGAGAAATGAGGGCTATGGAAGAGAGAATCCTGACAGTGACATCAGAGCTGGAGGCAGAGAGACAAAGAGCCGCTGATCTGGAGGAGAAGTTGGGAGAAATGAGGGCTATGGAAGAGAGAATCCTGGCAGTGACATCAGAGCTGGAGGCAGAGAGACAAAGAGCCGCTGATCTGGAGGAGAAGCAGCGGGGAGAAATGAGGGCTATGGAAGAGAGAATCCTGGCAGTGACATCAGAGCTGGAGGCAGAGAGACAAAGAGCCGCTGATCTGGAGGAGAAGTTGGGAGAAATGAGGGCTATGGAAGAGAGAATCCTGGCAGTGACATCAGAGCTGGAGGCAGAGAGACAAAGAGCCTCTGATCTGGAGGAGAAGTTGGGAGAAATGAGGGCTATGGAAGAGAGAGTCCTGGCAGTGACATCAGAGCTGGACGCAGAGAGACAAAGAGCCGCTGATCTGGAGGAGAAGTTGAAGAGTTCTGGTCTTGAGACCGAGGAGCTCAGGTCCCGGGTGGCTGTGCTAGAGAATGGGAGGAGAGACAAGGAGGAGGAAGGGACTCAGAGGAGCAGTGAGGTGAGGATAACATTATATCATTTTTGAGGAAACTTTGGGGTAATATACCATGTTTTTGTTAACATTGTCTTCACAAACTGACTTTTGATCAAACTTTGGGGTAATATACCATGTTTTTGTTAACATTGTCTTCACAAACTGACTTTTGATCAAACTTTGGGTAATATACCATGTTTTTGTTAACATTGTCTTCACAAACTGACTTTTGAAAAAGCTTTGGGTAACATACCATGTTTTTGTTAACATTGTCTTCACAAACTGACTTTTGAAAAAACTTTGGGTAACATACCATGTTTTTGTTAACTTTGTCTTCACAAACTGACTTTTGATCAAACTTTGGGTAACATACCATGTTTTTGTTAACATTGTCTTCACAAACTGACTTTTGATCAAACTTTGGGAAACATACCATGTTTTTGTTAACATTGTCTTCACAAACTGACTTTTGATCAAACTTTGGGTAATATACCATGTTTTTGTTAACATTGTCTTCACAAACTGACTTTTGAAAAAACTTTGCTGATTTAAAAAAAATTTTTTTTAAAGTCTGTCCTTAACTCTTAATGCGCCATAAGGTTTTCAGAAAACTTCCGCCTCACCGTAAGAATTTCCTGAATTGTGATCAACCGGTTATGAAATTTTAAAAATTGCATAAAATCCGTTTTTATTATGGTCATACTGGTGTCATCTTTTAGAATAATAATGGTTATTTTATGTATCTGAAAGACCGTTTTGAGTTTAAAACTATTTTTACCTGTAGTTTAGTACTATTATTTTAGTAAAAATCACATCTTTGAAAAAAAAAACGTAAAAACTTCCAAAAAACATTGCGAATCGAGCGATAACACTAGCGAGGGAAACAGCCGCCATTGCAGGAAGTCAAAAATATCCCGCACTGAATAGTTTT
The DNA here is from genome assembly GCA_002072015.1 of Radix auricularia. Taxonomy (NCBI): domain Eukaryota; kingdom Metazoa; phylum Mollusca; class Gastropoda; family Lymnaeidae; genus Radix; species Radix auricularia. The sequence goes on along the minus strand of MUZC01000188.1, from coordinate 208,207 downwards.
TATTTTCTGTAATTTGGTTTCTAAAGAGAGTTCTATCGAGTCGCGCATTACCGCTCTTTGGTACAAAACGGTAAACGGCGGATTTGGTACATTAAGAGTTAATAAATGTAAAGCCATCCTCTAAGTAATTCATCACAATGATTATCATTGACACATTGCAAATAATCCATAAGTAAGGTTATAATTAAAACCATTGACACAGTACAAACAATCTATAAGTAAGGTTATAATTAAAACCATTGACACAGTACAAACAATCTATAAGTAAGGTTATAATTAAAACCATTGACACAATTCTAATGATCTCTAATATCTTTCATGATTACGACCATCCCAGGAGAGTTCAGAGGTCGACCAGCTGAGGAGAAAGCTGAAAGAAAAAGATGAAATGAACAACAAACTCAAGCAGCTGGCCATCAAGGCTAAGAAAGATTTAGGAGAGAAGCAGGCCAAGGTAAGGTCTGAGAGAAGTTGGCCAAGGTAAGGTCTGAGAGAAGTTGGCCAAGGTAAGGTCTGAGAGAAGTTGGCCAAGGTAAGGTCTGAGAGAAGTTGGCCAAAGTAAGGTGATATTCTGGGGAGTAATGTGTTGTTTCTGTCAAAATGTGATATTCTGGGGAGTATTGTGTTGTTTCTATCAAAATGTGATATTCTGGGGAGTAATGTGTTGTTTCTATCAAAATGTGATATTCTGGGGAGTATTGTGTTGTTTCTATCAAAATGTGATATTCTGGGGAGTAATGTGTTGTTTCTATCAAATGTGATATTCCGGGGAGGAAAGTGAAACGAATTATTCCAGAGAAATGTTTGTTTTCAGTAATACAGTATTTTGGATTTTCTCACTGCCCGAACACAGGGAGTTGTGTGTAGCTACACCTTTGTCTAGGAATACCCCCCCCCCCCCTTTATTTAAAAATTACAACTCCTAGTTGAAGATAACAGTTCAAAATAATTCTTTAGTCACCACTCACTTTAGTCAAAGGTCACTTTAGTTAAAGGCCACTTTGTCAAAGGTCACCTTAGTCAAAGGTCCCCTTAGTCAAAGGTCACTTTATTCGAAGGTCACTTTAGTCACAGGTCCCTTTAGTCAAAGGTCACTCTGGACAGAAATAATTTGTTAGTCACGGGTCACTCTGGACAGGGATAGCTACACAAAATCAGACAAAGACCTTATTCTCTCCAACACCAGCTTGTCGTCTGCCTCCATCATAACAACCACCACCAACCAACCTCTGGACATTTAATTACTCCCAGTTTATGTGTCAACAAAACCAGTAACCTGTGTCTTTGTTTCGCCCGACAGTTGGATGCCGTGATCCTCGAGTTGAAGCAGCTGACCAAGGTCAAGGAAGACCTGGAGGCCATGAACGAGGCCCTCCACAAGCAGTCGGGAGATTCCTCGGAGCTGCTCTCCCAGCAGTTGAAAAACCTCCAAGAGAATTACAAGGTAACTATGAAATAACGGCAGTTTGGTTCAATAGTATTGTTGGTCCCCTGCTTGTTTCATAGGGCTGACAAAGGTACTGTCCAGTTATTTCAGGGGAGGCAGAATTTCTGATTGTTTTCCAATTAAAAAAGGGGGTGTGGGGGAGGGGGGAGAAAAACGTCCATCTAGTGTTCATTAATTCCAGAGGGAGGCAAAATTTCAAATGTTGAAATATGTTTTTATTGATACTTTATGAATCTCTAACCTGGGAGAAAATGGTGGATGGGCTATCTGGGGCTTTGGGTTTTGCGCACCTTTGATGTGGATTGTTGTAGCCAGTTGCATCCACAAGTCTCCTGATATCCATTGGATTGTGGACCAATAATGTGGATTGTTAAACCACGTTGTAATGGTGTCCATAAGTCTCCTGATATCTAGAAGTACTGTGGTGTCCTTCAGTTGTTGGACCTGTAATATGATTGTTATACTAGGTCTCCAAGTATCCATTGGTTTGTAGATCCACAAAGTTGATAGTGGATAGACAGCTAGCTTTATCCTCAAGTCTCCAAATATCCATTGGTTTGTAGACCCACAAAGTTGATAGTGGATAGACAGCTAGCTTTATCCTCAAGTCTCCAAGTATCCATTGGTGTGTAGATCCACAAAGTTGATAGTGGATAGACAGCTAGCTTTATCCTCAAGTCTCCAAATATCCATTGGTGTGTAGATCCACAAAGTTGATAGTGGATAGACAGCTAGCTTCTATCCTCAAGTCTCCTGATATCCATTTGTCTGTAGATCCACAAAGTTGATAGTGGATAGACAGCTAGCTTTATCCTCAAGTCTCCACTGGTTCCAGTGCTTTTTGTCTGGTTATTGCAGCTCATTGTATCTAAGAGGTATTGATGAATTCCTGTACCCATTAGTGGACTGAATGGCTGTTAAACTTGTGTGTTTGTGTGTGTTCATCCGTCGAGTAGACGAGGACCACTCTAGTCATCCGAGGGTTGCCGGGACTGGTTCTGGCTATATGTGCGCAGATGGCTGACAAGTCCAATCCTGGCACGGAAGGTTCGGGAACAGAAGGGACATGGGACGTCTCCAGGAGGGTTGGAAGCACGGGCCTTTTGGGCTTGCCTCTTCTTATACCCACTACTGAACTGAATGACTGTTAAACTAAGGGTATTGGTGAATTCCTGTACCCACCAGTGAACTGAATTGCTGTTAAACTAAGGGTATTGGTGAATTCCTGTACCCACCAGTGAACTGAATGACTGTTAAACTTAGGATATTGGTGAATTCCTGTACCCACCAGTGAACTGAATGGCTGTTAAACTTAGGATATTGGTGAATTCCTGTACCCACCAGTGAACCTTTAATCTATGAGTATTAGGGCATTCTGGAATGGATGTTAAACTAAGTGAATTTTTGACCCCCCTCTTCCCCCCACAGAGACTCCAAGCCAGTTTTGATGCTGTCCAAGACGAGGCAGAGACTGAGAAGAGAGCCGCCAAGACTGCCCAGAAGGACATTGAGCAGCTGGTGGTCCAGGTGACAGAGGTCAAGGAGCAGTTGTCCAGCACAAGGGAGGAGCGAGACCAGCAGGTCAAGCAGGCGGAGTCACTGAAAGCTGAGGTCAAAGTAAGTAGAGAGGGGGATGGTGGTTTGTGTGAGTGACTAGTAGCCCTCCCTGACATCGCTGGGAGATGGTTTGTGTGAGCGACTAGTAGCCCCTCCCTGACATCGCTGGGAGATGGTTTGTGTGAGTGGCTAGCAACCTTTCCTTACATGGCTGGGAGATGGTTTGTGAGAGCGACTAGTTGCCCCTCCCTGACATCGCTGAGAGATGGTTTGTGTGAGCGACTAGTAGCCCCTCCTGACATGGCTGGGAGATGGTTTGTGTGAGTGACTAGCAACCCCTCCTGACATGGCTGGGAGATGGTTTGTGTGAGTGACTAGCAACCCCTCCTGACATGGCTGGGAGATGGTTTGTGAGAGCGACTAGTAGCCCCTCCTGACATCGCTGGGAGATGGTTTGTGTGAGTGACTAGCAACCTTTCCTTACATGGCTGGGAGATGGTTTGTGTGAGTGACTAGTAGCCCCTCCTGACATGGCTGGGAGATGGTTTGTGAGAGCGACTAGTAGCCCCTCCCTGACATCGCTGGGTGATGGTTTGTGTGAGTTACTAGTAGCCCCTCCTGACTAGACCTGTCAACGGGTACCCGGGACCCGGGTACCCGTTGCCATCAGATTACCCGGGTAGTAAAATTCCGCCCGGGTACCCGTGAAAATTTAACTTCAATGTTTATATTAACGGAGGCAAAACTTCGGCTCCCTATTTTTTTGTTCGAAATAATTTTTCAAATGAAAATGTTTTAAAAAAAAATTAAATGCAGTAAATTACATTTGATGAGAAATATCTGTCAACGGGAAATGTATTTGATAGTCTACATCTTTTTCTCTCAACGTGAAAAAGAAATCGTAAACACAAAAAGGTTTTGGCGCTTTAAAAGAATCATATAGATAAGGAAAACAAAAGTCCACGGCTAAAAATAATGATGTTAGAGATAAAGCGGCTGATTCTTAATAAAAAAAAATCCCTTCTGTGACAGTAACTTCGCTTTGAAATACGCCGATTGATACTAACTTATGTTGTTTATCTACCCCTTCTCCTCCCTTCATTCATATAACCCACACCCTTTTCATTCGCTTGTGTTTCTTGTGTGAATTAACACGTGTTGACCTAGAAAAACTGATGTACAAGGTTGTCAGTATTTGAAGTTAATAAATTAATCGGTTACTAACAATTTCAAATGGGTAAGTCGTCGGCCTTGAGGCGGGACTGCATAGAGATGAATGAGGCCGTGTTTGGTATTATATTAAATATCCCTGCTGTAACATTTACTTTGAAATACGCCGACATAGGATTTCCGATTGTAGACGTTCTTTATCTCCCCCCCCTCCTCCCCCCTCCATTCGATTGTGTTTTGCGTGTTCGTTCCCGCGAGTGCCTCATTTTTTTTTCAAAAAATAATACACCAAAATTTGTACTTTTTTCAAAGTCAATAAATTAGTTACTAACTGTCTAATAAAATAAAATGACGTTTATCACCTACGGAGGAGGCGATCATACATTTGTGACGAAGGGGGTGTGTTATAGAAATGTGACATCAAAACGTGCAACTACTTAAAAACTTTAATGCTTACAATTTATTTATTGACGAATTTCATGGATTTACACGTGTATCCATTTAATAGAGTTCAACTTCACATTAAATACAAACTTAAGTGACAATAAAGTTATTTCACAAATGCTCACTTTCAAAAAGGAGGTACGGGTTTTATAAGGGGCGGGGGGGGGCGGCGACGGCTGCAAATCTTTGTTCTAAGGGGGTTTAATTTTGTGTGACTTTGGCGAGGGGGGGGAAGGGGGTATAAATCGGCCAAAATCACGTGACGTCACTTTTAGACGTCGGCCGTGTGGTTATTGATAAATATGGTGCATAGAAGGCGGCTAGGTTGCATAGTATAGCTGTAAGACGGGGAAAATTATGCGATGTTTTGAACGGGTAACCCGGGTACCCGTTCGAAATTTGGACGGGTACCCGGGCAGCATTTTTCAACAAAATTGACAGCCCTACTCCTGACATGGCTGGGTGATGGTTTGTGTGAGTGACTAGCAACCCCTCCTGACATGGCTGGGAGATGGTTTGTGAGAGCGACTAGTAGCCCCTCCTGACATGGCTGGGAGATGGCAGATGTTAAAGGCATACAACCATGAAAGACTTATAGGATAGTTGGAAATTGAAGATATTAAAGGAATAAACCCACGCAAGGCTCGTATGTCAGTCAGTAATTACAGGTATTAAATACTTAAAGGCCCACCTGACTTAACTTTGGTGAGAATAAATAATAAATAGACGCACCACAACATGTTAAATTTTTAAGGAATCCTTAACCAACTTTAAATTGGTGTAAAATAACAGGCAAGAAGTTGGAATAGAGCAGGTCTTCAATCCCCGGTCCTTACCTAACAAGTAATCTCAAGTTGTGTAATCATCTTGTATTCCAAAGATTATGTTCAAAGGGGTTCATGACACAAAGAATATTTGGGATCGGTGGTGCCACACAGGGATTTGGATCCCGGAGATCCTGGCCTCTTTGAAGGTTCCATCAAAATGACCAATGGCATGATATATAATGTTTAATGTAAACACTCATTTGGGGCCCCCTCAAGTAGGGGGGGTTTCAAATTTGGACTCCCCTTCCCCTGCCCTAGCTATGCCACTGCTTGGGATCTCTCCCTGTAATACATTACTTGTTGTTTGCCTTCAATCAGACAAAGGATGCCAGCATCGAGGAGCTGAGGACCAAACTGAGGGCCACCGAGGCAGAGATTGGAGTTGTCAGAATACAGATGGAGGAGATCAGCAAAGGGAAGCAAAAGGTTTGCATGACTTCTCTCCCTCAGTTGGTACTTAATGACTGTGCTTTAATAGGCAGTGTTTTGTGTTAGCGTATATGACTGTGCTGTAATAGGCAGTGTTTTGTGTTAGTGTATACGACTGTGCTGTAATAGGCAGTGTTTTGTGTTAGCGTATACGACTGTGCTGTAATAGGCAGTGTTTTGTGTTAGCGTATATGACTGTGCTGTAATAGGCAGTGTTTTGTGTTAGCGTATACGACTGTGCTGTAATAGGCAGTGTTTTGTTTTAGTGTATACGACTGTGCTGTAATAGGCAGTGTTTTGTTTTAGCGTATACGACTGTGCTGTAATAGGCAGTGTTTTATGTTAGTATATATGACTGTGCTGTAATAGGCAGTGTTTTGTGTTAGCGTAAATGACTGTGCTTCAATAGGCAGTGCTTTGTGTTAGCATTTATGACTGTGCTACAATAGGCAGTGCTTTGTGTACTATCTGTGCCTGCCCTATAATTGCCAGTCATCCTAGGCAGAATGATCAAATATTTGTTTTTTTAAAGGTGGGATATTTTGCCAAAACTTTAAAGAATATTTATTAAAGAACTGAAAGAACTATGATAGACCTTGAAAACAGCCTAACAGAGTGTTTGAATTAACTCTTAATGTGCCATAAGGTTTTCGGAAAACTTCCGCCTCTGTGCCGTAAGGATTTCCCGAATTGCGATCAACCGGTTATGAAATTTAAAAAATTGCATCAAATCCATTTATATTATTATTGTCAAAATGACTTCATCTTTTAGGATAAGAATGGTTATTTTATGGATCCAAAAGACGGTATTGAGTTTAAAACTATTTTTATTTGTAGTTTAGTACTATTATTTTACTAACAAAATAAAGCAAAATCACATCTTAGAAAAAAAAACGTAAAAACTACCAAAAAACTTTGCGCGAATCGAGCAATAACACTAGCCAGGGAAACATTGCCGGAAGTCAAAACATCGTTTTTCACGCAATGAAGAGTTTTTATTTTCTGTAATTTTGTTTCTAAAGAGAGTTCTATCGAGTCGCGCATTATCGCGCTTTGGTAAAAAAATGGTAAATCTCGCATTATTGCGCTTTGACACATTTAGAGTTAATATATGACTTAAACTTAGTGTTATTGTACACAAAAATACACACACACACGACACACAGGAAGAGCATTTTATCTTGTCATAGTAAGAACCTGTTGTGAGAATCATGAAGGACATAAAGAGATTCTGAAAATGAAAAAGCGTTTTTAACATTTTCTATGCAGGTCATTAAATGATTTTTTAAATGTAATTTCCCCTGGGTAAAATTGCGTTTATTTATTTGAAATGCCCGCCCTGTCTGTTCGAGATTGATCATGCTAATCCTCCTTAAACATACCAGATAGAGAGTTCGGGTCTTTTGAAAATATGTTAAGGAGGTACCAAGGATGTGCAATTGCTAAAAAAAAATAGAAAAAAAGTGTACTGGGTTTTCTGTGAAATTTTTTTTATAAAAAAATGAAAATTATCAGTTCTTTGTCAATTTCTCACCAAACATAACATCTATCGGGCTAAAGCAAAAGCAAAATGATAGCTAATAATATTTAGAACAATGTTGGGGAAGGAATTTTTGAAAAATCTCTTTCCGTTCGACTCCCGTAATTTTAGCAGCTATTTGTAGACAGCAATTATTTTGTTTAGTTTCAGAATTATTGGTTTGAAATGACTTTTAATGTAATCTAGAATGATTTTCCTTGAATAAAAAAATCAGAAATTCTTTGTTTGATATTGCATTTGAAAACTAATTCGAGTTTTTATTACTTGTTTTTTTCTATTGGGAGCTTTACTGTATATTCTTTAAAATTTGATTCCTCCAAAATTTTTCTCTCCTTCATTCATTTTTAAATTGAAAAATATTATTGGTTATCGTTTAACATGTACACCAGATTTAGAGAGGAAAAACAATCAGACCATTTCCTGTATATTTTTTAAACATAAAAATTTGTTTGTTGTTTGTGTTTGTAGCTGGAACAGAGATTGTCAGAGTCGGACGGCAAGCTGAAGTCAGTGGAGGAAGGCTACAAATTGCAGGCCGCTAAACTTGAGGTCACCATCAGAGATCTAGAAGAACAGCTGACCACGGCCAGACATGTAGGTTGTCAGCTGGGAGGGGGGGGGGTTACCTCAGTGGCGTAGCTAGAGCTTTTGCCGCCCGGGGCGGTCTCCAATATGCCGCCCTTTTAAGGGCCGCCCATAAATGACATCACGCACCGGGGGGTCACACATTTTATGTCATTCAAAACGCACAACTTTAAATAAAAGCTACACTGAAATATATGATTACCCAAACTTTATTCAATGATGTTTGACGTGGTTTCACGCGTTAGTTAGATGTTAGTTAGAGTGCAACCTTAAACTAAAAACATATTGAAATGACCAAACAAACAAAAAATGATTTTAAACATGCTCATTTTCAAATACAAAATACCGCTTGTATGAGGGGGGGGGGGGCTTTGT
>MUZC01000188.1:164240-195877 GCA_002072015.1 Radix auricularia | reverse complement strand
CTGGTACACATCTTTAACACAACCTAAAAGAGTTACTGGAACACATCTTTAACACAACTTAAAATAGTTGCTGGTACACATCTTTAACACAACCTAAAAGAGTTACTGGTACACATCTTTAACACAACCTAAAAGAGTTACTGGAACACATCTTTAACACAACCTAAAAAAGCAGTAAGACCAAATAGTCAGTGGAAAAAGGTGCTGTAACCCCGTAAGAGGAGAATTCTGCTAGAAAAAAAAGCACTGGTTATACCTGTCATAGCTAGTGGAGTGTACTTTTACTTCAAAAATAACTTCTTCAAATGCTGTTGCTATTTAATAGTTATATTTAAGTGGGGAGGGGTGCAAAGGTACATATGACCAAAATAATAATAGCAAATGTTGACTTCAAATAATCCATCAATATTGACCCAGATGCTGCCGAAGATGGCCGCCTTCAAGCAGACGACCGAGCAAACAAGCTGAAATCACTTTTGGTGAAAACAAAGAAGGAGTTGTCAGATGCCAGGCAGCAGGTAAATAAAATCTTTTTAAAAATAATTTAAAAAAACAAAAAAAAAACTCAGAGGTATATCATTGTTTAAGTTCATGTTAATTTTTTTTAAAGCCAACTTAAAAAAAACAACAAAAAAACACTAATTATTTATAATTTTTTTTTTTAAAGTAACCAACTTTAATTTTTAGCTTTATTACCTATATTAAAGTATTGAGCAATCAGGCTGTAATCTTGTATTATTATATATCATTATGAGATAAAGTTAAATGACTTTTTTGAAATATCAGAGGTTATTTTCTAGCTTACAAAAAAAAATTTCCTTTTTCTTTTGAAGGAAACAGCTCAGAGGTCCTCAGACGCCCAGCTGCGGGGTCAGCTAGAAAACACTAGTCAGCAAATAGAAGAATTGAAGGTCTGTAACATTTCAGAATCACTGTATTGGTGAACAGAAGTGATTTTTAAGATGATCATGTGATGAGCTAATGAAGTTATTAAAAGTGGGATTCTGATTTGTAAGAAAGGCATAGTTTGTTTCCTGATTTTTTTATAGTAAATTTTTAAAAAATGTTTAATGTTCTAATTTCTTTATCTACATCTCAGGATACAATTGTTTCAGGTGGTTTATATTTTCCAAATTTTAAGATTTTCTTCCGATAAGCTCATGAGGTTAATGATAATAGGGCTTAACATAATTTCTGAACTGTAAGAGCAAAATAGGATAGGTATTTTTCGTAGATTTAAAAAAAAATTTTTTTACAAAAATTTACGATACCATATTTTTTTGAGGTGGTTAATTTATTCCAAATTTTTTCACACACGCACACAGGTCCAAGTGTCTGACCTGACGTCAGAGAACCACAGGCTCCAGGAGAAGATGAAATCTCAGACCGACAGCAACCAGCGGGCGGTCAAGGCCCTCGAGTCCAAGGTGGAGGCCCTGAAAGATGAGCTGGAGTTGACCAGGGGAGAGCTGTCGGCCATCCAGGCCGATTACGACAGCTACAAGGTAATTCCTGGCCGATTACAACAGCTACAAGGTAATTCCTGGCCTCTTCAAAAAAAAACTGGCCAAGTCTAGCCACTGGGTTCGGTGTGTATCTAAAGAAATCAGTCATTTGAAATAAGACAGCTAGAACTCTTGTGCTGTCAGTCATGTGGAATAAGACAGCTAGAAATCTTGTGCTGTCAGTCATGTGGAATAAGACAGCTAGAAATCTTGTGCTGTCAGTCATTTGGAATAAGACAGCTAGAAATCTTGTGCTGTCAGTCATGTGGAATAGGACAGCTAGAAATCTGAATTCTTCTTCTTCTTCGTTCTCAATATTGAATATTGAGTTTTGCGTGCCACGAGTTTTGCGCCAATTGGCCCGTGGTCTCCGACTTAAGCCTGCTGTATTTTCTGGATTTGCTTCCATAGCCTTTGGTCAGCCAAGACCATCTGCAAGGCAGCAGTTATTTTTTGACAAGTGATGCAGCGTTCACATGCCACGGCTAAGGGTTCCACGCATTGCCCCGCCGCTTTTTTCCCATTTGGGGCTGGGTGGGACTCGGGGACGCCCTAGGCTCCGGAAACAAGTCCTTGGCCTCCCATAGATTCGAACTCGTGACCATCAGAACGACAGTCGAGCGCGCTTGCCACTCGACCACCGCGGCCCCCAGCTTTAGAATAAAATACAATAAAATCAATTTATTGTGTGATCAAAGCACTAAATTAAAGTTTAGTGTTTCGGGTAATGAAAATATATTAATCAAACTATTTGCTACATTGGCGCCATATGGATTGAACCAAATTCAAAATTTTACATAACTGTATAATTTTTTGTTCCAGTTGTGTTTTTTAGCTGTAACTTTTGATAATTCCAATGTTTTCTTGTATTGTTTTTCTCATTTCTCAGGCCCATTTCTCTTCTTGTCATTTCTGTTTTTTTTAACAACTTATTAACTTAATCAATATTTTTTTCATGGTATAGTAAAGATTATATAATGTAAATTTAATTTTAGCACTAGCATACTTGTACTGATGAAGGCATTAGCTGAAATGTCTACTTGTATAATTTTTAAAAATAAAATTGTTTGTGTCACTTAACCTTGTGGTCGTAGAGGGTTCTTATGTTTCCATAAGAAATTTCTCTGGGCATGGTAGATTAGGTGGCACCCATCTCCTCTTCAATATTATTAGTCCATTACTAACACATTAATCTATTATTTTGATCATTCATCTCGTTTTTGTATCTTGTATTCTACCGTCAACTCAACTCTGTCTCTCATGCCAACAGGTGCGCGCTCACAGTGTTTTAAGACAGCAGAAGTCCAAGAGTTCCTCAGATGCAGCCGCAGATATCGACAAGCATGAAAGGTAAACATTTTTAATTTTTTTGTGCCGCGGGTAATAATGGAAGGCTGGATTAATTATTAAAATCTGCTCAGCCCAACAAAGAATAGCGTTCAAGTCTCTTTTAAACTTTGTTTTCTTTAAATTTCTCATCTTATAAAAAGTTCAGGATTTACATCTAAGCTACACAAGCTGTAGTTTAGGGCCCCCACTTTCATGGTGCCCCCAAGCTGTAGTTTAGGGCCCCCACTTTCATGGCACCCCAAAGCTGTAGTTTAGGGCCCCCACTTTCATGGCACCCCCAAGGTGTAATTTAGGGCCCCCACTTTCATGGCACCCCCAAGGTGTAATTTAGGGCCCCCACTTTCGTGGCACCCCCATTAAAAATGTTTCAGAATGAGCTATTGTCATTCGTCAAATACACTGCAACATTAATTATCCAAATGCCAGGCATCCCACACCCTTCACCCAATTAATAAGTGCGTCTATTAAAAAAAAAAAGGGGCTATTGTGTCTAGGTTTTGTATCACTGATGACCAGTGCTATGGTATTACCGGTAATCATAACTCCTGATATAGCTGGTTAATTTCAACGCCAAATGCCAGTAATTTCAGTAATTTTACAATTCATTTTATAATGGAAATTGAACGTTTAAAGCAGGCTGCATTGAGGCAACTTACAAAAAATGTACTATTTATGAAACCCTAAAATCAAGTTTGGCACTGACCTAGAGTATCTGAACTTAAAAAAGGGCCCCATATCATAAATAGCTTAGGGCCTTAATCCAGCCCTGCTTATAAATATGGTGATTTTATTATTTAAAATTATATTCCTTTGACTTTTTTTTCAATTAAGTTATTTTTGTTTTTGAACATTTTCCAGGGAAAGATATGACAACGCCATTGATCAACTCAAGAGTAAACTACAGGAATCTCAGTATGTGGACAATTATTTTCATACTTTTTTTTTTTTAAATTAGATCAAGGTAAGTAGTTGTTACGGACGTATTATAAAACTTACATATGAATTTGTTGACAGCGACAAGCTATTGAATGCCAGGAAGGATGCTGAGCTGCTGCAGGAAGAACACGACCGCCTGGCACAGCGGCACACAAAACTGGTCAGCGACATGGAGGAAAAGGAACATTATTTTAAACAGAGGTCAGTTTTTTCAAAAAAATAAAAAATTATTCTTTCTTTAAGATGCTTGTTTGTCGTTCAGAACGTTTCCTTTTGTTAAGTTTGTTGTATGTTTGTTGTTCAGAATTTTTCCTTTTGTTTAGTTTGTTGTATGTTTGTTGTTCAGAATGTTTCCTTTTGTTTAGTTTGTTGTATGTTTGTTGTTCAGAATTTTTCCTTTTGTTTGGTTTGTTGTATGTTTGTTGTTCAGAATGTTTCCTTTTGTTTAGTTTGTTGTATGTTTGTTGTTCAGAATGTTTCCTTTTGTTTAGTTTGTTGGTTGTTTGTTGTTCAGAACGATTCCTTTTGTTTAGTTTGTTGTATGTTTGTTGTTCAGAATGTTTCCTTTTGTTTAGTTTGCTGTATGTTTTTTGTTCAGAATGTGTCCTTTTGTTTAGTTTGTTGTATGCTTGTTGCTCAGAATGTTTCCTTTTGTTTAGTTTGTTGTATGTTTTTTGTTCAGAATGTTTCCTTTTGTTTAGTTTGTTGTATGTTTGTTGCTCAGAATGTTTCCTTTTGTTTAGTTTGTTGTATGCTTGTTGTTTAGAATGTTTCCTTTTGTTTAGTTTGTTGTATGTTTGTCGTTCAGAACGTTTCCTTTTGTTTAGTTTGTTGTATGTTTTGTTGTTTGCTGCTCAGTTTGTTTATTGTTGAGATGTAAACTTTTGATGCATTCAATGATTATTTGTTTGTCTATTAAAATTCCTACACGAAGAATGACGTCAAAAGCCCCGAGCCAAACGTGCTTATAGTTCTTAGTAGGAAATTCTGCTAGCAGCCTTGCCATCCCCCCCCCCAGAAGGAATTAATAGCTAGGTGACCCCCCTCCCCAGCACCCGGACTCACCTCTCTGACAGGGTCACCTGCTGAACACCCAGGAACCTTGTTGGAGGTGCCTTCCACGAAATTTAACTTACAAAGTAGTGGTAGGATTCCCTACTTCAACTTGCTACAACCTCGGCGCCATCTTAGCATTCAAGTCTATAGACCATTGCTAGATAAAGGGATCATCTGAGTGGCAAACCCAAGGGTTCCCCCTGTTGGAAGGTTTACTCAGAGCTAACGTCTGCGTTTTCTCCTATCCCTTGTCTAAGATCCGTACAGTGACTGTAATCGTGTGATGTGACATGACCAGCACCTTACCATACCAACGTTGGTGTTGCCTGCCAGGGGAGCCTACTCTTGGTTTCAGACCACACCTGCTCCACGATTTTATTCATATCCTGAGCCATGTAGAGTTTGACTCTTTTTTAATTTAAGGATCTCTGATGTTGGGAACTTGTTTTTTAGGGATGTTTCCTGCAAATGTCATGACTTAAATTGTACTGAAGCCCTCTTGAAAGGGTGTCATTAAAAGACCTCTGTTCTGAACTCTCTTGGGGGCCACGGTGGTCGAGTGGCAAGCGCGCTCGACTGTCGTACCGATGGTCACGAGTTCGAATCCATGGGAAGCCAAGGACTTGTTTCCAGGGCCCAGGGCGCCCCCAAGTTCCACCCAGCTCCAAATGGGTGAAAAGCGGCGGGGTAATGCGTGGAAACCTTAGCCGTGGCATGCGAACGCCGCATCACTTGCCAAAAAAAACAACTGCTGCCTTGCAGATGGTCTTGGCTGACCAAAGGCTATGGAAGCAAATCCAGAAAATACAGCAGGCTGAAGTCGGAGACCACGGGCAAATTGGCGCAAAACTCGTGGCACGCAAAACTCAATATTCAAAATTGAGAAAGAAGAAGAAGAAGAAGAACTCTCTTGAAATGACTTCAATAATAGACCTCTGTGCCGAGCTCTCTTGACAGGATTTCAATAAAAGATTTCTCTGCTAGGCACTCTGACCCCATAAGTAGGAGATAAATCATGTTTTGTACATCATAGCAAAGTGGAAACAAAATTGTTTGGTTAATATGAATTATATTAGATGGTGGGGTGGGGGTCGAATGAAAGGGATGCTACTCTGATTCAATTTCTTGCGATCTCTCACAGGTTGGAAGATGTCAACAAAGAAAAGGCCAACTCTAGAGCAGAACTTCAGGAGAAAATTGCCAGCTTGGAGACACAGAAAACTTTCCAGGCACAAAAATACAAGGTAGGCACTCACAGAACTTCAGGAGAAAATTGCCAGCTTGGAGACACAGAAAACTTTCCAGGCACAAAAATACAAGGTAGGCACTCACCTGGGATCATGCCAAGGGAAAGGTGTGGCCTTGACCCTTCAAGTGCCAGGTAGCACTAAGCCAGTGCCAGGGAACATTGTGCCAGTACCAGGTAGCACTGTGCCAGGTAGCACCGAGTCTGTCATGTAGCACTGAACCAATACCAGGTAGCACCAAGGCTGTCATGTAGCACTGAGTAGAAGTAGTGTGTGTATCTCTTAGTAGTAATGACTTCTTGTATCTATTAATATCACCCGTGGGGGTGAGGCATTTTTGGTTTAGTTTTGAGTCAACCTTTGGCATCAGTTCAACTTTGAACTGCAGAATGAACTGTCCCATTATCTTTCTAGCTCATTTTTTTTCCTCTAGGTAGATTAGTGACAAGTAAAAATTTAAGCTGTATAATTTTTTTGGTGGGGGTTCGGCTTGCGAGTGGGTTATACACTGTTAATACTTTTCTCTTCCATAAGAAGACTGGGGGGGGGGGGTCGGCTTATGAACGAACAGGCTATAGAACAAGAATATATGTTAGATAACTTCAACAGGCCACACCACAACAGACAGGGACTCAAACTGCAAGCATTGCAGCCTAGCCTCTGAGACAGTGGTGCGCCTTTGTTGACTTTGTGCTGGACATAAACGTTTAGGCTGAGGGGCCACTGATAATGGTGTATGGAACTGCTCAGAAAATAGGGCAGGTTTCCCAGGTGTATGGCACTGTTCAGAAGATGGGGCAGGTTTCCCAGGTGTATGGCACTGTTCAGAAGATGGGGGCAGGTTGCCCAGGTGTATGGCACTGCTCAGAAGATGGGGCAGGTTGCCCAGGTGTATGGCACTGCTTAGAAGATGGGGCAGGTTGCCCAGGTGTATGGAACTGCTCAGAAAATAGGGCAGGTTTCCCAGGTGTATGGCACTGTTCAGAAGATGGGGGCAGGTTGCCCAGGTGTATGGCACTGCTCAGAAGATGGGGCAGGTTGCCCAGGTGTATGACACTGCTCAGAAGATGGGGTAGGTTGCCCTAGGTGTATGGCACTGCTCAGAAGATGGGGCAGGTTGCCCGGGTGTTAGCCTTTGCTTTGAGAGAGATTAAAGATATGAGATTAGATTAGTAGGTAACACGGGAACCTTAATGTCATGGTAACAAGGAAACCATAATCTTATGGTAATAAGGGAACCTTAATCTCACGGTAACAAGGGAATATTAATCTCATGGTAACAAGGGAACATTAATCTCATCTCCAGGAACAAATCCTGAAACTGAAGGAGGATCACTCTGAGGCCATTGACCTGATTCAGAAGCAGCTGGATTCCTCCGAGATGGATAACATCCGACTGCAGCGAGAGATTCAAACCCTCCAGCGGTTGAGGGGGAGGGACGAGACCGCAGACCACACGTCGCCACACGAGTTCTATCCCATTTCAGCGCATCCTGTGGAGGAGAGGCAGGAAGGGGAGGTAGGTTTCACGTGTGTTTTGGGGTGGGGTAGTTGGAAGTGGTGAGGAGAGATGGATGGAAGGTGGGTTTTTTCATATGGGTGGTTGTGTTGACACGGTTGGCGGTTGCAACATCATATTGAACTGATAGCGACTGGATTATTCAGATGGGACAAATATAAACAATGTTAAAGTTGTCAAGGAAAAACAATTATATTATAAAGTTAGATTTTTAATTTAATGAAGCAGACATGCAATTTTTTTAAAAGATATTTTATATTTCAGTTCTAATGTTTCCTCTAATTTATAAAACTTCAATCATCTCCCAGGGTTCTGAAGTTGTGGACCATGAGCCCCTGAAGGTAAAGTTTTATTGTTATCCTCAGGGACAATGTATGTTTTGAACTGCATTCATCCCAACGTTTACAAGCATGTAAACAATAGACAGTAACAAAGTCCAGTGTTTAATTTGAATAAAACCAGTTCAACGTAAATTTAAAACAGTTTGGTCAACATTGAAAGCATGTCATGAACTATTAATAAGAATAAGAATAAAAATATACCCCCCCCCCCCCCAAAAAAAAAAAGGGGGCTATGTTACATTGTGTGAAAGTAAACCTTCAAATCTACTGGATAAGGCATGCGTTTGAGTGACCCACTTTACCCTTTTAGGGGGCACAGTCATTGAGAGGCATACACACTTTGCTGGCGTACTGAGATTCAGGGGTTCGAATCTCTGTGAAGGCAGGTGCTTGTTCCCATGGCTACAGGTGTCCCTGAGTGCACCCAGCCCTGAATGAGTACCTGACAAGTAAAGGTGCCTGGGCATTGTGATAGCCACACCAATCCCTTCTAATGCGTGGCTAATGGCTAAAGAAAAATGCGAGGGCACTTCACTTGCCCACTAGGGCATCATGGTCTGAGAAGGGAACTTTACTTTTTACTTACATTACCCTTTTAGAAATGACAATATTTTAACACCTTCTCTTGCACTGTTAACATTAATATTTTTGAACTACTAATAGCAACACAATTATTTGGCTCAAAGGTGTATTTAAAAGTGTCATTAGAAGCATAGATCAGGAATTTTCTTTTATTGTATCCTCGTGGTGGTCGAGAGGTAGCGCTCTCGACTGTCATACCGATGGTCACGGGTTCGAATCCACACGAAGGTGAGGATTTGTTCTCGCGGCCTGAGGAGTCCCCGAGTCACCCAGCTCCGAATGGGTACCTAACTAGACAATAGTTAGGCGGCTGGGGTAATGCGTGGAACCCCTATAGCCGTGGCCTGTGACCGCTGCATCACTTGCCAACAGATCATCTCTCATGGTCTGTGGACGCAATTATCTTCTGCATAGAAGGAGCGTCTGTATATCTAAGATAAGATAGATTGTTTATTTTAATATGTGACTGACCCAACAACCTTGACAGGCAGCATATTATATCCTCTAGATTGTTGACTTTAATGTGTGACTGACCCAACAAACCTTGACAGGCAGCATAACTCTGGACAAATTCATTTTTTAGACTTCAAAAAAAAAAAAATTTCTTCCTTCTCTCAGACTGGCAAGCCCAGTCATCAGGCGCCGTCCTTCACCTTTGAACAGCTGATCTCCACACCGATGAGTGACTTGCCAGGTAAGAGCTGGCGGTATTGTCTGATGCTGTCTGCCGCAATGGTTTTTCCATCATTTTATTTGCCTAAAACTCTCCCTCAGCAGCCAAGAAGATTAGTCATGAATTCTTGTCGTAGGAATGGATTGTTTTTCTTATTTAGAGTTTAGAGCATTGGTTGATTTAAGAATGGAATTAGTTATTTGATAATGGAATAGTTGATTTATTAGTGGAACTGTTGATTTGAAAAATTGATACGATTACATATTTACATCAAATGAGTGAATCTAAAAGAATATTAACTCTTAAAGTCGCAAAGCGTCATAATGCGTCTCTTCCCGCTATCCCTAAAGCGTCGTAATGTGTCCCTAGATACCAATCTCGTTAGAAATGAGATCTCGGAAAGTATAAAGTCTTCAATGCTTGAAAAATGATGAATTTGACTTCCAGAAATGGCGGCCATCGCCTGCGCTAGTGTTATCACTCGATTCGCGATGTTTTTTGGTCGTTTTAAAGGTTTTATTTTTCAAAGATACGTTTTCGCTATACTTTATTACTAAAATAATAGTACTAAACTACAGGTAAATATTGTTTTAAACTCAGTACGGTCTTCTGGATGTGTAAAATAACCATTCTTAGCCTAAAAATGAAGTCAGTATGACAATAATATTTTTAATGGATTTTAAGCAAATTTTTTAATTTCACAACCGGTTGATCGTAATAGGGGAAATCCCCACGGGACTGACGCGGAAGTTTATTGCAAACCCTTCTGTGACTCTAAGACTTAATTATAATTTAAGTGTGTGTGTGTAAACTACATCAGTATCATCTGTACTTATTAGCTTTAGTTGTATGATCTGTGCATTACACACTTGAAAACTTGATTTTTGATGTTTTAACATTCAGGGATCAAGTCCCCGACCCCAAGCATTGATGAGGAAACATTAAAGTCTAATCTTGTTGCTTCACAAAAGAAAATTGATCACTTAACAGAGGTAATGACTCTAGAACCCAGTGATCCTATCACTTTTCTCATCAACACATAGTGTAGTTTCTTGTCTTTTACCCTGGGGCTGCCAGAACAAACAAACAAACAAACAAACAAACAATCTGTTTCAACAAGAAAAAAGGATGTGTGGAGTTTGACTTGTCTCTCAATAGCCCTTGAGGTCTACCATCTGAGTCTTGTGTGAGAAAGTCACAGTTTGTGTTTGTATGACAAATTCTTGTGTTTATGAGACAATGTCTCGTGTTTACCAGACAATGTCTCGTGTTCACCAGACAATGTCTCGTGTTTACCAGATAAGGTCTCGTGTTCACCAGACAAGGTCTCGTGTTTACCAGACAAGGTCTCGTGTTCACCAGACAAGGTCTTGTGTTTACCAGATAAGGTCTCGTGTTCACCAGACAAGGTCTTGTGTTCACCAGATAAGGTCTCGTGTTCACCAGATAAGGTCTTGTGTTCACCAGACAAGGTCTTGTGTTCACCAGACAAGGTCTCGTGTTCACCAGACAAGGTCTCGTGTTCACCAGACAAGGTCTCGTGTTTACCAGACAAGGTCTCGTGTTCACCAGACAAGGTCTCGTGTTTACCAGACAAGGTCTCGTGTTAAACAGACAAGGTCTTGTGTTTACCAGATAAGGTCTCGTGTTCACCAGACAAGGTCTCGTGTTCACCAGATAAGGTCTCGTGTTCACCAGACAAGGTCTCGTGTTCACCAGACAAGGTCTCGTGTTTACCAGACAAGGTCTCGTGTTTACCAGATAAGGTCTCGTGTTAAACAGACAAGGTCTCGTGTTAAACAGACAAGGTCTCGTGTTTACCAGATAAGGTCTTGTGTTCACCAGACAAGGTCTCGTGTTTACCAGACAAGGTCTTGTGTTTACCAGACAAGGTCTCGTGTTAAACAGACAAGGTCTCGTGTTTACCAGATAAGGTCTCGTGTTAAACAGACAAGGTCTCGTGTTAAACAGACAAGGTCTCGTGTTAAACAGACAAGGTCTTGTGTTTACCAGACAAGGTCTTTTATTCACAGCTCCTGAGTGAGAGTGAGGAGTCAGTGTCTAGACTAACAGAACAAGCGCGTCTACTGAAGGAGGAGATTAGACGTCTGGAGAGGAACACGGAGAGAGAGAGGGAGACACAGAACATGGAGTACCTCAAGAACATATTTTTACAAGTGAGCTTGTACCTCTCCCATAGCCAAAGAATATTCATAACTTTGAAAAACTATCAACATATGAGATTATGTTTTTCCCATGGTCGTTTGTGTGTCCTATTATCTCAGTTTGTATGTCCTATTATCTCAGTTTGTATGTCCTTTTACCTCAGTTTGTATATCCTATTATCTCAGTTTGTATGTCCTATTCTCACAGTTTGTATGTCCTATTCTCACAGTTTGTATGTCCTATTCTCACAGTTTGTATGTCCTATTCTCACAGCTTGTATGTCCTATTATCTCAGTTTGTATGTCCTATTATCTCAGTTTGTATGTCCTTTTACCTCAGTTTGTATATCCTATTATCTCAGTTTGTATGTCCTATTCTCACAGTTTGTATGTCCTATTCTCACATTTTGTATGTCCTATTATCTCAGTTTGTATGTCCTATTCTCACAGTTTGTGTGTCCTATTCTCACAGTTTGTGTGTCCTATTCTCACAGTTTGTGTGTCCTATTCTCACAGTTTGTGTGTCCTACTCTCACAGTTTGTGTGTCCTATTCTCACAGTTTGTGTGTCCTACTCTCACAGTTTGTGTGTCCTACTCTCTCCCTCAGTTTGTGTGTCCTACTCTCACAGATTGTGTGTCCTATTCTCACAGTTTGTGTGTCCTACTATCACAGTTTGTGTGTCCTACTCTCACAGTTTGTGTGTCCTACTCTCTCCCTCAGTTTGTGTGTCCTACTCTCACAGTTTGTGTGTCCTACTCTCTCCCTCAGTTTGTGTGTCCTACTCTCACAGTTTGTGTGTCCTATTCTCTTCCTCAGTTTGTGTGTCCTACTCTCACAGCTTGTATGTCCTATTCTCTCAGTTTGTGTGTCCTACTCTCTCCCACAGTTTTTGTCCTACTCTCACAGTTTGTGTGTCCTAATCTCTCCCTCAGTTTGTGTGTCCTACTCTCACAGTTTGTATGTCCTACTCTCACAGCGTGTATGTCCTATTATCTCAGTTTGTGTGACCTACTCTCTCCCTCAGTTTTTGTGTCCTACTCTCACAGCTTGTATGTCCTACTCTCACAGCTTGTATGTCCTATTATCTCAGTTTGTGTGACCTACTCTCTCCCTCAGTTTGTATGTCCTACTCTCACAGTTTGTGTGTCCTATTCTCTCCCTCAGTTTGTGTGTCCTACTCTCACAGCTTGTATGTCCTATTCTCTCAGTTTGTGTGTCCTACTCTCTCCCACAGTTTTTGTCCTACTCTCACAGTTTGTGTGTCCTAATCTCTCCCTCAGTTTGTGTGTCCTACTCTCACAGTTTGTATGTCCTACTCTCACAGCATGTATGTCCTATTATCTCAGTTTGTGTGACCTACTCTCTCCCTCAGTTTTTGTGTCCTACTCTCACAGCTTGTATGTCCTACTCTCACAGCTTGTATGTCCTATTATCTCAGTTTGCATGTCCTACTCTCTCCCTCAGTTTGTATGTCCTACTCTCTCCCTCAGTTTGTGTGTCCCAAGGTGGGTGAGCAGAGACAGCAGCTGATCCCTGTCTTGGTGACGATGCTCAAACTGAGCCCAGAGGAGAAGGCCAGAATCACAGCAGTAGCACAAGGTGGGTCAGAGGTCGTGGGTCGTGGGTCATGGACACCTGGGGTTTCTCTTATCTTTCTACTTTTACTTTTTAAATTAAAAAGAATCTTTTTCATCAATTTTTTTTTTAAAAATTAAAAAGCAAACAACAAATCATTGTGATTGTGACATGATGATTGAAACATGATGATTGAAACATGATGATTGAAACATTAATTAGTTTAAAACTACAGACAAAATGACAGAAATGCAATTTTGAAATTAAACTCCTTTGGTTATTTCAAAGGGTGGATCTGTAACAACTTCAACTGCACATTTCCTGACAGACCTGTTTGAGAATGTATTCAATATTGTCCATCTATATAATTGAAATAGTAAATTAGAAAAAAAAACTTTGCATGTCGCATGTTGAGATGTTTGACTTAACTTTCAATAGGAAATTTACTTTTGTTGCAGGTGATGAGCAGGCGATGCAGCAAGCTGGCCAGGCAGGTGGCTGGGGGGCTTACCTACACCGGTGGTCTGGTCTGACTTAGACACTGTCCAGTTGGTGGCTAATTAGGGGAGGGGGATATCATTCAAAATTTACAGCGCTGGCACCATCGAACGTTCCGGACGGTGACTGGAGACGTGTGAAGTGGTCAGAGTGTCCTCCCGTGATGAGAACAAGGTCAAGGTTGTTGAGTTTAACTCTAAGATGAGCTCAAGAGCTCTCAGTGTAGTGGTAACGGCGAGGCAACCGTGACACGCCAGAAATTAATGAAGGGTAGAAGACAAGAGAAGCTCAGCTAAATTGATTAAAAATAGACAATCACTTTCAGCACCTTTCATCACCTTCAGCACCTTTCATCACCTTCAGCACCTTTCATCACCTTCAGCACCTTTCATCACCTTCAGCACCTTTCATTACCTTCAGCACCTTTCATCACCTTCAGCACCTTTCATCACCTTCAGCACCTTTCATCACCTTCAGCACCTTTCATCACCTTCAGCACCTTTCATCACCTGACCACAACTAAATTGACAGTTGTTAATCAAAGGCTGTGCTAATGAATGGCAAACACTCATAAAGAATGTAGAAACATGTAGATATTAAATGGGCCATTGTCTCATTCGGCCATGAAGGACCCTGCACTGTGATCTATTAGATTTACAAGTATAAATTGCTTCTTCTTATCCTATTAAGTGCTATTATACATAAACATAATCAAATTTATTGGAATGTCTTAGAATAACTACAGTTTGTTGTCTGGAATATTTAGCATTCCTACTTTGTTGACTCCTCATTCCATTATTGCATAAGTTGTCATTCTGACCTTTTCAAATCTGAAAATGTTTATTTCCAAGTGTTTTTTTTTTAAAAGGCAAGAAATTATTTTTTTTGGTAAATGCTTATAGTTCATTGATTACATGTGGTTTCTAAATCAAATTTATTTTTTGTATTCATGAAATGTTCTTTCATTGTCTTAAGATATAAGTCTGGTCCTTAAAGAATTGCTTTTTTTCTTCTTGTTAATAGATAGCGACAGGGCCATTCATAAAATTACCATGTGATGTCCACATGATATTTTAATATATCTGTGGATTGTAAGAGATATTCACTGAAATGATATAAATATCCACGTAAATGGAAGCAACTGGAATTTTAAAAATATCTTTTTACATATCAATAAATAAAAACCATGTCTACATCATCATTGCCTGTGGAAGTGAAATTATGATTTAAATCCAGTCATTTCATTGGTCCATTAATTTGTGCTGTGTCATCTCTGCTACCAATGGAGACAATGAGAGTTGTTATTTATTGGGTCTACAGAATGGGATTAATGCTAAGACATATCAAAACTGATTACAGACATGTAAGATGTAAATAACTGGATTTCTGTCCTGGGCTTGTCCAGTCAAATTAAAAGTTTTTCATTTTTTCATTGCAAAAATATTCTTTGAATATGATTCTAGAGTTTGTACATTTATAAATACAGTCAGGATGCTGCCATTTTGAATATTTTGAGAACATTTCATTGACAGTGGTATTATAACTGCTGCACATATTTTAATGGGATGTTAAATTACTGTCACAACCAGCTCCAACTCCGTGACGGAAATACAGTGGTACCTCTGTATACGTCAGCTTTGGAATAAGTCCTGCTTGTCCTATTTCCTATCCGTGTATACGTCCAAGAATCTGGAACATGTCAAGGATGTATACCAGAGGTACGTACCACTGTAATCTCTCTCTAGGTTTATGGAGTGGAGTCAATCATTTGAGACCAGAGTACTCTCAGTGCTCTTGTTAGACCAGAGTACTCTCAGTGCTCTTGTTAGACCAGAGTACTCTCAGTGCTCTTGTTATTTTTTTAAATAAAAAAATCATCTTTAAAATTGTTTGTGGTGAATTATACTCTTGAACCAAACTGGCTTTTTTTAAAATTTAAGTATTTTAATGTGTGCATCCAGTTAGTGTTGATGTATTTTGATAGTATCTCTTCTTTGATTTCTTTAGCTGTAGTCGTTACTCTTAGTTTAAGAAATTTCTTTTAATGTGCTCTTGGTTTAAAAATGTATGGCATTAATTGAAATTTCGCATTTTATTTTCTGAAGCAGATCTAAGCGATTGAATTTTCAAATAAATAATTTAAGTCCAATCCCATCAAAATGTTCACCTTTTGGTGTGAATCCAATTATTTGGAGCTTTTTCTTCAGGACAAACTATATTTTGAATAAAATGAGGGCTGAGACTGCAATAAGGCTTATAAAAAATTAAATGGAAAAGACGTAAACAAGGTAAGGGTTAGCCTGACAGGACGTAACAAAACAGCCAACGTTTCGGCAAAGAGCCTTTTCCAACGGACATACAATACACAAATAAAACAAATATAAAAATTTTTTTTAGCTGCGGTGGAAATCCAAAGAATCAAAGAAAGTTACGTCCTGTCAGGCTAACCCTTACCTTGATTACGTCTTTTCCATTTAATTATATATTTAATATTTTGACATTATCATGAAATGTTATTGTTAGCTAGGAGTTTGGAGGACTCCACATTTTATTTCAGATGTGTACCTAACTGCTGAGCATGTATCTTGGTATAAAATGGAAGTGCATGTTATTTAAAGTCATCATACTGGAAAATCTGACTGGTGCTATTTACATTTATGTTATTTTATAATTTTTAACAATTATAAGATTTTTCCCCTAACAGACCAAAACTTTTAAGTGTCAATAAATTCAAAACTCCAAGAGCCATAAGCCGTTAGATTTTGTCCAACGACTTAGAAGAATCACAGAATTAGGACAATATTATACATTCAGCAAGCAGGTTCCCATCATTGACACTGATCATGGACAATGAAACCTATTGTAGCACATGCCACAAAAATAATTGACAACCATGCAGAATTATACTTTTAGATGGTGACTGATTGAAATCTAATATGTTCATAAATTTGTTTCATGTTTATTATTTTAAAAATTCATCCATGTACATATTGTTTGTCAAACCATTGTGGGTTCTAAAAAAAAAATTTTTTTAATTAAAAGAGGGTTTCACCACATGAAGATTTGGTCATATATTGTGTGTATATATTCTTATGAACATATTTAACCCTTTTTAAGCATTAATTATTTTGATTAAGATCGTAACAATGAAACATTTTATTAAACTGATAAGGACATTTTAAAATGGACCTCAAATTTTTAATAAATTATATTAAAATTAATCTATTGAAGACATCAAAATTAAATAATTTTAAAAATTTTCTTTTAAAAAATAATTGAATTCTAAATAATATATTTATCGCAATATATGGAATAAATATCGGGTATTATTTTTGGGCACGGCTTAGCCACCTCCTTCCCAACATCTCAACACTTACAATTGCTGGTTGCGTAGAATCTCACCTGAGACAAAACGCAAGCCACACACTCAAGCAGACAAGAAAAAAAAAACAACTATATTACTTCCACAATCAAATTTATTAGGTCGTAAGAGATGTTGAGGCACATTGAAACAATACACCAAGATCAACATGATCCACGCAATAACATAACGCTGTTGTGAGGTGGCAGCTTGTAAGAGATTTCAGAAAAGAACATGTTTCAAATAGTCTAAAACATCTTATCATCTTGGTCCAAAACATCTTGGGGTAAGACCGTGTTAGGGCCACATCCTATTTCGATGTCAATTTTTAATGAATTTATTATAGTCTTAGTCTTAGCATATGTTAAGAAAAGGAAAGTAAAAAAAAAAGGGAGAGGAATAAATGCCAGACAAGAGTTAATAAAAGAAGCTCTTGAGTCAAAACTTTATATTTACATCAGACACAATATAAGAAGCTCTTGAGTCAAAGCTTTATATTTACATCAGACACAATATAAGTACTTCTTGAGTCAAAGCTTTATATTTACATCAGACACAATATAAGAAGCTCTTGAGTCAAAGCTTTATATTTACATCAGACACAATATAAGAAGCTCTTGAGTCATGTATTTACAACAACATAAAAATGTCCCTTGAACATTCCGTGGCGATTTTGAGGTAATCTGTATTATAAGTGTTTACATTAAAAACTTAGATGAACAAATAAAAAAATCTCTAAAATTAATAATAAATTGTTCAACTTTTATTTTCAATACATTAACAGTTAAGAGTGGAAATTTTTTTTTTATCAAAGCAAGTCCCAAATGATTTATTCAAATAGTTAAATTGTGATGAACTGTTCACTTAATGCGATTCAGCCAACAAGGAAACATTTGATGCAATCTTTAATAAAGATTTGAGAAACTTCCCCTAGAGAGATAACAAAACAATAACTGAACTAATGATGATGATGAGCTTGAGTTATGGAAATTCCCCCGCATGCCTAAAGTGGGATAAGTTTGTTGTACTACACATGCCTAAAGTGGGATAAGTTTGTTGTAGTACACGTGCCTAAAGTGGGACAAGTTTGTTGTACTACACGTGCCTAAAGTGGGACAAGTTTGTTGTACTACACATGCCTAAAGTGGGACAAGTTTGTTGTACTACACATGCCCAAAGTGGGACAAGTTTGTTGTACTTCACATGCCTAAAGTGGGACAAGTTTGTTGTACTACACATGCCCAAAGTGGGATAAGTTTGTTGTAAAATTTAAAATGTTCAACTCAACAAAAGTGATGGAATACAATGTGATATGTTACCAGTCGTACAACATTGTAATACAACCACTGTCTAGGCAAAGTCGGAAATAAAATAATTCACATACTATTAATGAAATAATTCATGTTTTATGTACAGAAATGTAAAATCCTTGGGTAAATTTTGAGTCATTTAAATATTTGACACAAATGAATCACTGCCTGCTTAGAAAACATCAACAGAAATAAACATGAAGCTAAGTACAAAACCTGGTTTAAATTAGAAGAACTTACTGCAAATATGCAAATATATGCTCTAAAAAATCTTAAAACTCCAAAATAATAAAATAAATAATAAAAATTATCAAATTTAATCTACAACTTGAATCATAAATTGTTAATTAGATTTGTGATG
Organism: Radix auricularia; assembly: GCA_002072015.1. Lineage (NCBI taxonomy): Eukaryota > Metazoa > Mollusca > Gastropoda > Lymnaeidae > Radix > Radix auricularia. Next base: position 177,396 of record MUZC01000188.1, on the reverse strand, counting down.
AGAATCTTGTTCATTACTAAAACAAATATTTTCTGATAATAGAAACAAGTTCACAATATCTTATATTTTTCTGATGGCTATTTAAAACATTTGTGTTTTTTAAATTTTTTTTATGCCCACATTAAAGCTAAAACTCTTGAGGAAATATTTTAGATAAACTTCACATACAACTCAAAAAGCTGGATTTAAACCACTAAAAAAAAAACAACAAAGCTGTTGCTAATGGCATATAAAAACATTATGGCTTTGACCAAAAAACATTATGGCTTTGACCAAAAAAGATTATGTCAAATTAAACTTCAACAGCTAACAGGCCATAAGTGAAATAGACAATTTCAGCGGATGTAAATATTTTAGGGAAATGTTGTGTTTTTTTTTTTTGAAGAAGAAAAAATGAAAAGAATATTTATATCACATTATAAAAAAAAAATCTTTGTAATATATATAACAGAAATCATGTAAAAAATAATGCTTGGCCTTAAAGATAAGTTACAATGATGGCACAACCTAAAGTTTACATAAACAGGATTATGCAAGTTAGACAACTCAAAAAAAAGGAGGAGGAAAATACTGTAATTTGTACAAATTTCTATCACATGTATTGTTACACTGAACCCTCCAATCATATTACAGCAATGTATAAAATCAAACATGTGATAATGTCAAGCAGTACCAAAATATTTGTTTTCCCCCATGAAACAATTTCACTCAACATAAGAATATCTTATTTTGAAAAGCAAAATCAGATATTAAAATCCAAGTGTAAATTATGAAGGAATTCAATCAGATCTATGTTACTATATTTTTTAATGCTTCCATACTTAATGGATCAAAAATAATCTTTGATTCAGTGTCTTTTTCAGTCCTTCAATACAGAAGATCACCGAGTCCAAGTTAAATATGAGAAAATGTTGACTTTCTAAAGACATAATTATGTTGTATTGAACACCAACAAAAGTCAATTAACTATTATTGTATTTTTATAATAAATCCTCCCTCAATAACGTACATTAATTATGCAATATACCTTAGACCAGTGTTTTTCAACCTTTTTTGTGCCGTGGCACACTTTTTTCATGAAAAAAAATCCCGAGGCACACCACCATTAAAAAATGTTTTAAAAATGTACCTCTGTGCCTATATTGACTATATATATATATAAACTAATTCTCTAGAATAGGAATATCCCGTGGCACACCAGGAAACATGTCACGGCACACTATTGTGCCGCGGAACAGCGGTTGACAAACGCTGCCTTAGACTTACATCAAAAGGGGTAAAAACAAAGACATGGAGTTGAATTTTATGGAAAGTTTAAAATTCTTTTCTTCAAGCCAAGCTTTAAAAATTAAAACAAAAAAAAACATTCACTACATTTTACATCACTTAAGTTTCAAAGCAAGTCACTGACACAATTGACATGGGTTCATACCAACGCTCATGTTAGGATTAGAGATGATGTCAGGACGTCTTGGACAAGTTTATAACAAAAATGATCCATTCATATCCGGGTCTCTTATCCAAACCAGTGGGCATCCATTAAGTCTCCAAGCCCATAATTAACACTTTTTTTTCCAGCAAGAAATACCATTTAAGCCCAGATGAACACTGATCCCTTGTACACAATAAAAAAAAAGTTGTATACATTAATGTTGTATTTAGGCCACCCAAGTAAACCTTTACTATCCAAGTTGTACACATATGTTTGATTTAGGGCACCCAAGTAAACCTTTACTATCAAAGTTGTACACATATGTTTGATTTAGGGTACCCAAGTAAATCTTTACTATCAAAGTTGTACATATATGTTTGATTTAGGCCACCCAAGTAAACCTTTACTATCAAAGTTGTACATATATATGTTTGATTTAGGCCACCCAAGTAAACCTTTACTATCAAAGACAGCATGAGCTGATCACATGGGTTCAGTTTTTGATGTGATGTCACGCAACAGAGGACACAGCTGGTAACTAGGTGTGTCCTTGACCCTTGACCAGTGTTGATGGCCACAATACTAACTTCTGACCCATGGCCAGTGTTGATGGCCACAGTGGTAACTTCTGACCCATGGCCAGTGTTGATGGCCACAGTGGTAACTTCTGACCCATGGCCAGTGTTGATGGACACAGTGCTAGCTTCTTTTATACAAAAGCTGATGGTTTTGGAGGGCAGTATCTTGAAAAAAAAACCAACTATTAATGAAGCCGGTCCACCACCACATCAAGCCAGGCTGGATCGTGTCCAATAACTCTAGCAATGTCCAATAACTCTAACAATGTCCAATAACTCTAACAATGTCCAATAACTCTAACAATGTCCAATAACTCTAACATCATTACAAACAAAAGAATAAAAACAAATCATTGAACATGTGTTTGCTGACTCACACCAGGCCATCCAGTCCAACCACATTCAGCCCAGTCAACCACATTCAGAGCAGTCCAACCACATTCAGAGCAGCATGCCCCTGGTCAGGAATGTTAGCTGTTGTGGTCTAGCTTCCACTAATTTCAGATTCTTCGTTCATTTTCTGAATGAAATTGAGCCACAGATGATCCAAAGTTTTGATGGGCCTGGAAGAAAGTAAAAATATAAACAAGTTATCACCCGTTCTTTCGTTCACATCAAACACTTTATGACAGATGAGTGGCTGCACACCAGGAGGGTCACCAAAGGTCAAGGGTGGGACAGAGAGGTCACCAATGGTCAAGGGTGTGACAGAGAGGTCACCAATGGTCAAGGGTGTGACAGAGAGGTTGGATTTGAGCCATTCCCAATCAGTCAATCTTATAAAATGGACCATAAAAACTATATCATATATTATAGGACCGTTGGTATATCTTTAATTTTACCATAAAAACTAGGATGGTATAAAAAAAGACTTACTTGCAAATGTCGATATTTTTGGGATGTGATTCCTGCTGCGAGTCCTTCAAAGTATCTACATCAAACTTCACATTCACTAATGAAATATTGAAAGAAAAAAAAACTATTAATAATTTACAATGAAACAAAAATACTTGAACAAATCAAAAAAATCTTTTAAATCCACAGAAAAATTCTTTGGGTAAATGAAAATAAGTAAGACAAAGTAAGTAAGTTCATGGTAGGTAAGGTTGTGACACAGTAAATTCATGGCTAATGTATTGACAAAGTAAGTTTATGGTAAATTAATGTATTGACAAAGTAAGTTTATGGTTTGTTAATGTAATAGCAAAGTATATTTACAGTAAGTTAATCTAATACGAAAGTTAATGTAGTAAGAATGTAATTTAATGTAGTAAGAAAGTAAGTTAATGTAATAAGTAAGTTAATGTAATAAGTAAGTTAATGTAATAAGAATGTAAGTTAATGTAATAAGAATGTAAGTTAATGTAATAAGTAAGTTAATGTAGTAAGAAAGTAAGTTAATGTAATAAGAAAGTAAGTTAATGGTAATGCTATGGTTAGACTATGTAATAGCTCAGTAAGCCAAAGGTAAACATAAAAAAACATAAAAGACCAAATATGAAAATGGTATGTCAAATACTCAAGCTTTACATGATTCGATAGATCCTATCTGGCGAGCTTTATGGACCAAGAGAGATGGGGTCAGGTCTTGAGGGATCCTGGGATAGATGGTGTTGGTATCGTCACGTGTGTACAGGCCGAGACACTGTTGTAACAAGTGAAAGTATGGGTTGGCCAGGGCGTCTTCCAACTCATCGTTCCACGCCACGATCGGTATGGGCTTGTTTTGAACTAGGGACGCACCAAAAGATTCAATTAACATAATCTATGTGTGAGGAGCTCAAGTCAAACAAACAACAAACAAACAGCCTAGAGCGCATCTAAATGTGACATCGTTAGATGCCACGATCGGGATGGGCTTGTTTAGAGCTAGGGACACACCAATAAACTAGTTAACACAATTTTTGTGTAAGCAGATGAAGTCAAACCAACAAACTAACAAACAGCCTTTCGGGGCTTCGAGGTTTGACATCATAACGTACATGTTCCTGGCGTAGACTTATGTTTTCACTCTAACATCTACTATTGACGTAGACTTACGGGCATAGAACTTGGCCACGGGTTCCTCCACGTTGACACGATAAGACGGATCTTTGATGGCTGAGGACGTACAGAGAGATCAGCATTAGTGATAGTCAGGATTTCACTGATTAGAAATCTGTTTAAAGAAAATGTCAATGGAAGCCCATAGCCATTTTTTTTCACCTATTGGCGGAACTGATCTAGTCACCAATAAGTGGAACTGACCTAGTCACCAATAAGTGGAACTGACCTAGTCACCAATAAGTGGAACTGACCTAGTCACCAATAAGTGGAACTGACCTAGTTTAACAAAGGCGGCCTCCAGCAGTTGTTTCTGTAGCCAGACCAGCTGACCCTCGAAGCCAAGGTTTATCAGTTTGTCCAGTAAGAATGGGACGAGGCTGTCGTCAGACAGAGAGGAGAGTTCGTGCCTGAGGCTGTCCTGGCAGCTGGTTGACACTTGCTGCGTCTGCTAAAGGGAAGCCAGAGGTTTTTTTTTAAGGGAAAAAAAAAACAGAGTTAATAAAGATTTTTTACTCAGCAATCGCTTTTTCCAATTTGGCTAATAAAATTTTCCTGAAGCCCTTCTAATTTATTTCCCTAATCTATTAAATTATGAAATGCACCACACAAAAAAACAACAACTTAAGTAGCACATATTTCAAACAGCAACTGCTTTTCAGAGAATAAATAAAAGAATTCTGCATAAGAAAGTAATTTATACTTTTACATCTAGTGCTATTCAAGAATGAGAAAAAAAGGATTCATTATTTAAGAAATGAGGATGAAGTTGTTTGCTACCGTGTTTACTGTGCTTGACTGCAATGATGGTGATGAGTTGCTTTCAATAAAACCTATTTCACTCAGATAGCTTGAAACCTGTGGAACACACAACATTTCAATAAAACCTATTTCACTCAGATAGCTTGAAACCTGTGGAACACACAACAAGTAAAATATGAAAAATTATGTGAATTCAGTCACATCAAACACTTTGTGAGAACCAACATAGATATGCTTCATTTCTACCTGGCCAACTTACCTGGCCAACTTACCTGACCAACTTACCTGGCCAACTTACCTGGCCATAAGATCAATAGCACTTGGTCTCTGCCCAACTCACTGAGACTTTGGACCTAGGATAATTAGTTCTAACCAATGCTCCCTTTAAGCTGTGGGGCCACGCTGAAATCTAACTGACGCCGTGCAGCAGTTTTGTACAAAATGGGTGCTGTGCAACTTTGTACACACGTTTTTTCACTTTGCACACAAACCCACTAACCTCAGAGGGAACATTGGGTCTAAACCCCCCCCCCCTCCCATCTGCTCTACCCTTTACTCACCTGGCTCGGGGACCTGGAGTAGCCATGCTCCTTAAGTTTGGTGGTCATGAGTTCCACAATATTACTGCCCCCGTCCAGTTCAGACAACCACGTAAACAATAGAATTTGCTCATCCTCGGTCAGCTCGTCCCCTGAACAGCTGCTGCTGATGTTCATTGAACTGATGGATACAACAAATGAATGGATTGAGTTAAAACAAGGAAGTGATGGATACAACAACAGCATGGATTGAGTTAACACAAGGAACTGATGGATACAACAATAGCATGGATTGAGTTAACACAAGGAACTGATGGATACAACAAATGAATGGATTGAGTTAACACAAGGAACTGATGGATACAACAAATGAATGGATGTTAAACCTAACATCTGAGCCATGTTAAACCTAACATCTGAGCCATGTTGAACCTAACATCTGAGCCATCTTAAGCCTAACATCTGAGCCATGTTGAACCTAACATCTGAGCCATGTTGAACCTAACATCTGAGCCATGCTAAACCTAACATATGAGCCATGTTGAACCTAACATCTGAGCCATCTTAAGCCTAACATCTGAGCCATGTTGAACCTAACATCTGAGCCATGTTGAACCTAACATCTGAGCCATGCTAAACCTAACATCTGAGCCATGCTAAACCTAACATATGAGCCATGTTAAACCTAACATATGAGCCAAGTTTTTGCTCCACTCCACAAACTGCCACCTTTGGGAGCATCAATCTGCTCACCTTTCATCTCTGCTTCCACTGCCGCTGGTGCTGCCACTGCCACTGCCACTGCCACTGCCGCCCTGTTGGTTCTCCTGGTGCTGAGGTGCGTCCTCTAAGAGGTTGGGATCCTTCTCAGCAGCAGACATGAAGACCTCTAGGACAAACTCTATCAGATCTTTGAACTCCTCCTGAAGGGGTGCGGTGGGGGTGGAAGAGAGGTGACATTGCTCAAACTTGATTGAAAAAAACATCAGAAATGAAAAAAAAACAAAAACATCAGAAATGAAAAAAAACAAAAACATCAGAAATGAAAAAAAACAAAAACATCAGAAATGAAAAAAAAAACAAAAACATCAGAAATGAAAAAAAAAACATCAAAAAATGAAGAAAAAAAAATCAGAAATAGAAATATAATCAGAAATAGAAATGAAAAAATACATCCGAAATAGAAATGAAAAAATACATCAGAAATAGAAATGAAAAAATACATCAGAAATAGAAATGAAAAAACCACATCAAAAATGAAAAAAAATACATCAGAAATAGAAACGAAACACATCAGAAATGAAAAAGACCCTACATTAGTTTAAAATGAACTAAACACCAATACATATTTTAATTGGTTTAAATTGCCAGTGAAATTTCTCTTTGAGCTCAGGTCCTGCTCATGGAACTCTTATACTGGGAAGGAGGTGGGGACAAACACTTATGTTTTTTTAGTCACTTCAACGGGACCCATGTCTAAGGACATCAATGACTCACATGTTCCCTGACAGCGCTGTCCGCCCAGATCTCTGAGAATGACTTGAGTATGGGGAGCTGCATCAGAGTGTCCTGCCGCCTGCAGTCGCCTGCCACGTGGTACATCATGGTCAGCACGGCCACGTTCAGGGTCTCCCGGTTCAGCTCCTGGTGCTCCAGCAGTGACCCGTACTTGGCCATGACCTTCTTGGTGGCGAACCTGACACAGGAAATGAAATGAAACCAGTTGCGGAAGAGGACAGGTACTTTAAGATAGCGTACATGTTTGTGGTATTTATTGAGTAGGGATTGTGCAGTGCACATGAAATAAATGAGTTCTAAAATGACCTTCTTGGTGGCGAACCTGACACAGGAAGTCAAATGAAACCAGTTGCGGAAGAGGACAGGTACTTTATGATAGCGTACATGTTTGTGGTATTTATTGAGTAGGGATCGTGCGGCGCACATGAAATAAATGAGTTCTAAAATGATGAGGTCACAATAAGCCTGAGGTCAGGATGTTTGTTGGCGCTAGCAAGATGTGTCAGATAAAATCATACGTGTCTTAAATTTACTGTTTAACTCAGTTAAACTAAACAATTGTTTGACAACTTGCGTTAAACTCAATCTTTGATATGATGTCTTAAATTCACTGTTTGATTTTGTTGAACTCAATGCTAAATTTGATGTGTTCAAAAGTAAATGACAAGCAATGTGTTAACTCATTGTTTGCCATGTGTTATCAACTCACTAATTGACGATAACAACGTTCAACTCACTGTTTGATTATAACAACGTTCAACTCACTGTTTGACTATAACAACGTTCAACTCACTGTTTGACGATAACAACGTTCAACTCACTGTTTGACGATAACAACGTTCAACTCACTATTTGACAATAACAACGTTCAACTCACTATTTGACAATAACAACGTTCAACTCACTATTTGACAATAACAACGTTCAACTCACAAATTGACTATAACAACGTTCAACTCACTAATTGACTATAACAACGTTCAACTCACTAATTGACAACAACAGCGTTCAACTCACTAATTGACAACAACAGCGTTCAACTCACTGTTTGACAATAACAACGTTCAACTCACTAATTGACAATAACAACGTTCAACTCACTAATTGACGACAACAACATTCAACTCACTAATTGACGACAACAACATTCAACTCACTGTTTGACATGGCTCAACATGCTGAAGCCGCTGCGATCGCCGATGTAATCCTGGGACATCCACTCCTCAATCATCAGCATGAGGACGTGGTTGGTCTGGACGAGGTCTCGGAGGTACACCACCTGCTGCTCCTCCCCGACGTGATGACGTATCAACAAGATGAAGAGGTTATGTAGGTCAGTCATGTGACTCAAGCACTCTGTCAAAGTACAATGCCAGCGGTTGTTTATAACAAAGTCAATTGAAGTTGAAGTATGTGATGTGGTGAACTCGTTAAATCTGAGCATGTCAGTGCCCAGTGGAATGTAGAGAACAACAGAAGATAGATATTGTCAGGGTAATGTGTAAAACTCCAATAAATTTAAACTATTCTTTAGGGTGGAATCAACAAATGAAATCTTAAGGTCTCTTTGATTGAAAAGGGTTTATTTTAAAATCCCTTATATTAAATTCACCGTCTTGTCGTGATCTTTTGGTCGGGTGGAAAAACAAAAGTCCAAAATGACCGACTTCCCCTGATGTTATCGAGCTGAAATTTTGCACATAAACTTGTGTCACCTAACAATGAATTGTATCTAAATTTCAGATCAATCAATTAGTTTATCTTTATGTATCTCTATGTAGCCATCTGCAATTGTTGACCTCCATGTGTCACTGGGGTTCACTCTAGCCATCAATGGTTTTACAGCAAGGGGAGTTCAGTCATGTTCAGCTTGTAAATGTTTGTCGTGCTGTGCATGTTATATTGAACATAATCAACACTTTTAGTTCTGTCTCATATATAAGGGATTTATAGTCAAAAACTTTGTTTTTACAGGTTGTTTACTTTATTTCTGCACTAGTTTGATTTTTTTGTTTTGTAAATCATGCTGTTTTATTTAAAAGCCTTACAAGATGGAAGTTTAAATTTTATCGTTCTGAAACTCTGTTTTGAATAGAAAATGGCGCTGATGTCTAAAGAGATGGACAAGCCTTTTAATATCTTAATATTTCAAGCCGACAAGTAGATAAGGAGGATTGTTTCAAAACAGGGTCTCGAAATAATATTGAGATTTTAAGTTAGCGTAGGAAACGCAAGATCTACTATTGAAAGCTGATAAAATTTTGGTCTTAAAAATGTTGAAGGCGTAAAAAAAAAATGTAAGACGGGTTAAGACCAATGATTACTTTGTAAGTTCTGTAAGTAGGCCATCTTGCTGTTGGCCAGCAGGGTGCGAAACATCTGGTTCAGCGTGCAGACGACCAGGTGCAGTCTGGAGAGGAAGAGGCAAAGGGAGGTTAGTCAGGCCATGACCCTCATGTCAGCGGAGCTTTATGACGCAAACAACATTACAAACAAAACAAAAAGACTAAACACAGACAAAGCAAAGGTACGACATAGAGTAGAGATAGTTGGTCAAAACGATATTATCTCTTCGGTCCTCACTGATTTTTTTTTTCTAAATGTTAAGTAATTTTAAAAATTCTGTCTGTTTAAGTTTACATGAACCCTGTTTGAATATCAAAATGTGAACAAGTCTACACCACTTTAGAGCATCTTAAGGTGACTTATTTAAACTATTCTACATATAATGTGGAAAGACATTTGTTAACATATTCTCAGTACTAACAAGCATCTTAAATATATGGGGGGGGGGGGGAGAAGCAACAAAGTTTTTAAATAAAAATCAAATTCAAGACAAGTTACACAAATTTGACAATAAACTCTTCTATTACTAAATTCAGTCTCAAAGATAAATTATTTGTTGATTCATCGTAATTTTTTGTTAATCAGTTTTTGTTATCTTTCTATGACAACAACACTGCCATGAGAGATTGATTTTTTTTCTATTTTTATCTGTGGAACATTTAAAGCAAACACCTCAAATACATTGTGCATCTTAACACATGTATCTGGATTGGCTTTTAATTCAGCTATTTATATTTTCAACACCATGTGCTAACAATGACGTTCACGTACAAAAAAGTTCCATTCAAATCTGAGAACATGGACAGATAATGAGGTCACTTCTACTCCAGGAGAAAAGTGCTAAGGTGGACAACTCCAGACCTACCTGCAGCAAGGAACCCCCATTTACAACAGACGCACTAGCAGGAACACCGTCTCTTCCCCCGGGCCACCCAAAAACTGGGGGCTCATTTTAATGCTTTATATTTCGGTCATAACCTGTCAGGAGCAGCTAGCGCACTGCTGAAAATTTCCCCACCACAAACTCTCTAGGCTGAAAGTGCCAAAATAAAACTCCAGAATTATGGAGAACAAAAATGCATATTAGATTAAGGAATTTTTGTTTAAATTTTGAATTTTTCTGAAACAAAACTAATAGTGGTTAAGTACAATTGATCAGTTTATCTGCCCCTGACTGAAGTGTTCAGTAATGTTATAAACACCGCCACGACACCACATGAGATGTTAAAAAGTATTATGGGTAACTGGTGTCCTTGCCATGCATGTTGCTGAAAATTGGTTAATTTTCCTTATGATTGAGGCATAAGCCACAGGTTGTAATAAACCAATGATATTGCTGTAATTAGAGGATCAATAAACCAAAAATAACTCACAGTAAAAAAAAAAGAAATCTTAAAATTTTGATGAAACAAAGCAATGCTTGGTTTGTGGGAACCTGTTTCAGAATAAAATTCTAGTTTTCCATATGTTTTCACTTTTAGCATGCAATATAAAAATAGATCTCTCTGCCAGACAAGCTTAATTCATCATCATAAACCAATTAGTTATATACAACAAAGAAACTTGTACACATATGTTTTTTAAAACATCAGACTTTGAATTATACTTTCTGAAGAAAATTCAAATTTGATCATGAGATATTTAGGGGTGTACAAAAAAAAAGATAGTTTAGTTGAATGTATCTGACATGATGAATATTGCATAATAACATTAATTGCGAAATTGTTTTCTTAACATTCTTAGGAAAAAAATATTTACACCCAAAAATTGTTGCCAGGCATTTGATGCATGTCATAATAAAATTGGACAATTTTTGTTGATTAAGACAAGGAATCAAAACATTTTTTTAAGAATTATTATTTCTCATAGTGTATTTTAAAAAAAAATATATTGTTCATATTAATTAATCTGCACTGTCAAAGAATTTGAATATAAATTATAAATCCAAAATTAAAACGACTGATAAAAGCAAAAATAGATATCAAAGCATTATCTAGTTAAGCTATTGTTGCTAACTCATCTCAAATATACTGTTGGATCAAATCTACATTCTACATATCACCTTTTAAAAATGATAAAAATATTAATTTTTAATTGGGAGCAAGTTAAATATTTGAGAGCCTTTGATGAAAAATAAAATATCCTTTGTTTTAGGGGAGACAAGTGAAAACGTAAATGTTATTTAAGATATTGGTTTAATGAATATAGTTCAGGGATGTAAATGTCTGTGGTGTCCAATGATACCTTTCAGCTGCGTGGTTGCGCGGTCACGCAGATATCTGACCAATGCAGCGCAGCAGTTTAAAATAACCACGAAGCAAATTTTGGAGAAAAAAAATTTCAAAAAACTTGGTTGCTTTGCAACTTTGTACCTAGTTTTTTCACTTTGCACACGGACCAACAAACCTTAGAGGGAAAATTGCTGGTGGGATAACTATTTATTGGTAATATTAAAAATGGGCTTAAACGCTTGCTTGGTCAAGTAACTGAAATCGATTGGGATTTACCCATTACAGCCACAATTACAGGGTGGAATTAATATTTGAAAACATTTCTGGGAAATCCACTCAACTCCTGGAGGAAAAGTGATTGGCAACAGTGGACATTGGTCAGTGACAAAACATCTAGATGTCTCATACAAAACATCTGAATGTCTCATACAAAACATCGAAATGTCTCATACAAAACATCTAAATATGTCATACAAAACATCTAAATGTGTCATACAAAACATCTGAATGTCTCATACAAAACATCTATATGTCTCATAAAACATCTAAATGTCTCATACAAAACATCTAAATGTCTCATACAAAACATCTAAATGTCTCATACAAAACATCTAGATGTCTCATACAAAACATCTGAATGTCTCATACAAAACATCTAAATGTCTCATACAAAACATCTAAATGTGTCATACAAAACATCTAAATGTCTCATACAAAACATCTGAATGTCTCATACAAAACATCTATATGTCTCATACAAAACATCTATATGTCTCATACAAAACATCTGAATGTCTCAAACAAAACATCTATATGTCTCATAAAACATCTAAATGTGTCATACAAAACATCTAAATGTCTCATACAAAACATCTAAATTTCTCATACAAAACATCTAAATGTGTCAAACAAAACATCTAAATGTCTCATACAAAACATCTAAATGTCTCAAACAAAACATCTAAATGTCTCATACAAAACATCTAAATGTCTCATACAAAACAACTAATCTGTTAATTTAGTTCCATCTAATCCTCATTGAGAAGAAAAGGAACATCTTAGTGTCAGATATTATCTACGAACCAATCAGTTTCTAGACAATTATTTCAATTCAATTGAATGAAATCAATTAGACATTTTTTTTATAACAGTTCCATCCATAGTAAGTCTAATTGATTTTTAGTGTTGTCAGTAAAAATGTACATATGCTCAATTGTTTTGTCTCTGTACCTAGTCCATTACTGTATCAAACATTTTATAAAAAATTTGAACTTAGCTTGTGGCACTAAAAAAACAACAAAACTTCCTATTAGGTGTTTATTCCACAACTCAATGGGTTAAAAGAACAAAGTATGAGAGTGAATTCTGAATATGATGTCAAGCTTCAATGAGGGGGGATAATCTGGTTGACTCCAAAAGTATTTACGTTCTACTAGATCAGCTCTTTATCATGTAGGCGGTCAAAATAAGGAAACACATATAATGCCAGAATTGAGGTCACCAACTTTTCTAAAAACCAAAGTCACTTTATCTTAAAATAATAATTAAGGCATCTACAGTGTCTTTGGATGTTTAAAAAACAAGGCAATTTCAAAACACCACAAACATATAAGAAAAATAATTATTCATAAGCATTACATAGAAGAAATGTTTTCGTGTGTGTGTAAAAATAAAAGAAGGACATCATAAATGGACCCCCCCCCCCCC
>MUZC01000188.1:142264-162559 GCA_002072015.1 Radix auricularia | reverse complement strand
ATATATTTAATATAATTAATTGCTCTTTATGAATTTTAGAAGAAGAAAAAAAATAAAAATAACTCTTGTTAGTATATACATCAGATGTGAATCAGAAATTTACATTTTATTTTTATTTTCTTGATCTGCATAGTGTTATGCTGCACATTTACTTCAAATTCCACATGAAAATCTTGTTCTTCCCCATGATTTGCCACCTGATTGTGACAATGAAGTTTTCTTTTAATATTTATCAGAGAGACTCGTTAGGATAACATAATTATTAGTTATTTGTTATCCTGATCAGATCCTGTGTTTTCGTAGTCAACAAAAGTTTTAATAACTGCAAAATAAGTTTCACATATTTTAATATTTAATGGTCAATTCAAATTTTTTACTTTCAAAATTGTTAAAAATTAAAAAATAAAATATTCCATTTTCGTATAAAAATATTTATCTTACAATATTATCACCTTTTCCATACACAAGTTATTACTAAGGATGGTTCTCTCCCTTAGACTTCGGAGAGTTGAGAAGAGTGGGTTGTCCCATGAAAATCATGCAAATTTCTTTACATACATTTAATTAATTTTTAAAAAAAGCTGCAATATTTCAAAACCAAAACATTGATAAAAATGCATCGCTGTGAAAGAATGTTTTTAAAAAGTCGTTTTGAAAAAAGTCATGAAAAAACTCAAAATACAGCATGAGAGAGTTGGTGTGCTACACCGTTGATGACATCTAGACAACAACTGTCATACCTATGCCTCTCAACGGAGCAGTCCTGTTTCTTCTGGTGCTTGACCTCCAGGGACTCGCAGCACTTGACGCCTTCATACACAAGGAAACCAAAGAGGTCAAGGTTGAGCACCTCCCTGGGGAGACAATTGTTAAGGTGTTGCTGAGTTTCTATCAGTTTGATGATTGCATCATAATAGAAATATGGCCCAAAAGTATGAACGTAAGGAGGGGTACACCAATAGTTAAGGTGTTGCTCAGGTTCTATCAGTTTGATTGAATCATAACAGAAATATGGTTTGATTTGTTTTTTTCAAAACCCCAAAATGAAGGAAATAGCAACTTTTTTTTTTCTTGTTTTTTTTTTGGTTGGGTTGGGGGGAAGGCATTTAGATGTTTGTATATAAGAAGCAAGTTTAAGCGTGAGAGTTACCATAACAGTTGCAGGGAATCAAATTGGAAATCTCATTAAATATTATTTTGCTTTATTGAATAAGAATTAATAAATAGTATAGCCAACCTCCCCCCCCCCAACCTGGTTATATTCTTTCACCTCTCGTGAATCCCACAAATCCACAAACTATTGAAAGATACAGTTTCAAACTGCTCATGTATTATTTTATGTCCACTAAAATATGCTTCCAAAACACATTCTAAAATTATTCACCCGTTATTTTGTATCATTTCTCTTTTCTCATTTTTATTTTCTATTAACTGACATAGTTATTTTTAAATTATACACCAGCCAGTGTACATGGGAGCATTTTTCTAACAAAAAATTGCATACGAAATTTTTCTAAATTACATAAATTATGGAGAAAAAAGTTCTGAATGCAAAATCTGCGACTCTGCGAGTTAACGAATGGTGAACAGTGAGAGGGTGAGGGTTACAGAATGGTGAACAGTGAGAGGGTGAGGGTTACAGAATGGTGAACAGTGAGAGGGTGGGGTGAGGGTTACAGAATGGTGAACAGTGAGAGGGTGAGGGTTACAGAATGGTGAACAGTGAGAGGGTGAGGGTTACAGAATGGTGGACAACAAATGGGTGAGGGTTTACTTTAATCTCTGAAAATCCACTTCTAGAATCAGCTGTAATTGTTTTCTATCTGTGTACTGGAACTTACTTGAACTGAACGAAATCCAGTTCTTGCTGGTGAGCAAAGCTGAGGAAGAAGCCCACAGTCCACATGAGGAAGGAGTGGTCAAGAATGCTGTCGTATTTGGTCAGCAGAGCTTTCTGAATTAGGATATATTAGAAAATTTATTATAAAGAGTCAAAGAGGCAGAAGGAAAAAATTTCAACCATTGTTGGCACAGAGTGAAAGACAAAGCAAAAATACATCTGATTGCATTTAGAGCGAGGACTTGATTTTTTTTATTGATGTTACATGGCCATGTTTGTTTTAATGCCATTTGCCGCTGTTAAGATGCTGGCACGAACACAGGTCAAGGTAACAACAGACCCACTCACCATTATGTTCTCCACAAGGTCGACAAATCCTGAGTACATTATGTCTGTGGCGAATTTTTTCAAATAGGATCTGTGGATTCAGGAATAAGTTTGGCAATCTCAAGAATAGCATTTTTGATTTGCGTCACAAGATTAATGGTCAGGTGTGAAAGGAATTTTTTTTAGTGGTTCAACAGATTTATTATAAATATTTAAAGGTAACTAAATTAGCTCCTTTAGCAATTAAAAAAAAGATTGTTTTCTCTTAATTTTCCCTTTGAACTATAAGTTAAAATTAATTTGTACATTAATTTACATTCAGAGTTATTTTAAATACTGCCATGCTCTCACACAAGATGAGCAAAACAAGTCCAAGTTAGGAAAACCTTTTTTTTGTTTGCCTTGCTCCTCAACAAGTTGTTGCATTGAATATGGGAGACAAGCCTCTTAACCTACAATTAACACTGATTAGCAAAGTTCTCCATTCTCCTCAGCTTCTACTATCCGAGTCCATCAAACAAGACGAGGTGTTGATTGACGACAGCACCTCTTGCACCAACTCCCCCCCCCCCCACACAAGCCCAAACTTACATTAAAATATCCGAGTCCATCAAACAAGACGACGTGTTGATTGACGACAGCACATCTTGCTCTTGTTTAGCCTTGGTGTAGATCTCTCCTTCGTCACAACTCCCGTCGCTGTCTAGGCTGGTGTTGCTTCCCTTGAAGTCCTGGGAGGATGACACTATGTTGCAGGAAGTAGGTAAACCTGCTCACGTAAACAAGATGGTTTTACAAATAAAATGGGTGAAATAATGGTAAAGGGGTGTTGCTAGCGCTCGTATTAGTATCTTCTGTGAGTTTGATGATTGCTAAACCAACCCATCCCAACACTGACAGATAAGTGATTTAATATTTTAAAACTGTAACTATACCCACACCTTTGTTACAACCCTCACGTTTGTTACAACCCTCCCTGTAACTACAACCCTCACCTTTGTTACAACCCTCACCTTTGTTACAACCCTCACCTTTGTTACAACCCTCACCTTTGGTACAACCCACACCTTTGGTACAACCCACACCTTTGTTACAACCCTCACCTTTGTTACAATCCTCCCTGTAACTACAACCCTCACCTTTGTTACAACCCACACCTTTGTTACAACCCTCCCTGTAACTACAACCCTCACCTTTGTTACAACCCTCCCTGTAACTACAACCCACACCTTTGTTACAACCCTCACCTTTGTTACAACCCTCCCTGTAACTACAACCCTCCCTGTAACTACAACCCTCACCTTTGTTACAACCCTCCCCGACATCCATGTCCTCGCCACATCCCGCCCCGGCACTTTTGTTCTTCTTGAAGCAGTTGGTCAGCTTGACCTCCAGGTGGTCATCCAGAGTGGACTTGAACTCCAGCATGAAGTGCTCATCGTCTAAAGAGTTCTCCGACCCTGACCTGATGTGGAGCTTGCTCTTGAAGTTCGTGCTGAGGTTTTTGTCCGGGCTGGTACATGCCGGGTCGAAGGATTTACCCGTGCACAGGATCTCCACAACATCCTGGCTTTCGTCAGAGCATGTGACCGATGTGCTGTCATCAATGTCGGGTTCTAAAAGGCTGGCGGACTGAAAGGGAAATGACAGGGTATTGGTAAATTATGCCGCTGACATGGTTCTCAAACTTTAAGTCAATATGTCTTCATTAGTTATCAAATTTTATTTCAACATTTTTCCATTATTTATCAAAGAAACTTAAAATCAAATACTACCTCATCCTTAAACATTCTTAAGCTTTCAGCTTCCTTAAAAATATTAATGTTATGACAATTATATGTAGTTTAAAAGTAAAGTTTGAAGAGATTGTTTTAAAAGCAGTATTGAAGACCTTTTTTTAGTTGGAATACTGCAAATGAATAATTGCAGAGAATTCCATTCTTCGGGAGCAAAAAAAAAAGAGAAAGACCTTTGGCCAAATGTCACAATCAGTGTTATTGACTAACCCCAAACCTAATGTTAGCTGTTCTTGCCAGCAATTTTAAACACCCAAACCTAATGTTAGCTGTTCTTGCTAACAATTTAAAACACCCAAACAACTCACTCACGCACACACACAAACACAAGCCTCTTTTCTCAACAGTGCTAACTAAATAAGCTGGCTGTGAATTCAAGGGCTAATGCTATTGATCCATTTTGACCAGCCTAACGCAGGGCCTTGTCCTTGTCAGGTCCTGAGGCTGATGACTCGAGGTAATGGATGTACATTTCTAGATGGCTTCCATTTACCAATGTCAGTGGTTCTTAAAGTGGTGAGGGAGGAGGGGGTCACAACAATGTATAGAATGTACATTTCTAGATGGCTCCCAATTACCAATGTCAGTGGTTCTTAAAGTGGTGTGGGAGGAGGGGGTCACAGACGAAGAAATAAATGTACGTTTCTAGAAAGCTTCCATTTACCAATATGTTGGTTAGTGGTTCTTAAACTAGTGGGTGAGAAGGGGGTCACTTTCATTTTGTAATTATACCAGTGTTAGCAATCGTGTCAATGTAACTGAAATGGCATAATAAACTGGAGAAGATGATGCGGTTGCTTTGCTTAAATAAATTGGTCTTGGGAAATAAACTAAAAGAAATGAGAGCAGATTGAGAAAAAAAAGTAGGCCAGAAGAGGGTACAGTGTGAAAGTGGGTGTTGGGTAAATATCAGGAGCATGCTGTGTGGTGGTGGGGGGGGAGGGAGTGTGAGTGAGGATTCATGGATAACCAGTCTACAAACAAGAATGGAATAAGATTTAATCTCAAATAAGATGTTTTCTACCTGACTCCGAATGAGACACCAGCCATCCAATTGTTTAGTATTAATTTCATTACAAAAAAAGTGACACTGCCCCCGCTGCCCCCGTGACTTCAATCACTCAGACGGCTCCACCCACTTGTCCTCAGTCATCAAGGGCACATGCACCACAAACCAAAGACGGTCAACAGTGGTGTTGTGTGTCCACTCCCAGGAATCCAATTTTCTCCCATGACAGTATCATGTACCCATGGCCCTATCCAATAACAGCAATCAGATTGTCATTTTTTTTACATTTCAAATGAAATGAAAAGTAATTGAATCTGAGATTATTTGAGTGTTGACGTCAGAATACCAAGATGGCTGGCTCTAATGGGAATGCTGGGTAAACATGTCTTCTTCCCTTTCAATTATTTCACAAGTTTTCAATTCGATTATTGTATGGGGGATGGTCTCGGTTGTCATAAAGTGAGCTGATCTGGATGGCCATAGAGAGCTGATCTGGATGGCCATAGAGAGGTGATCTGGATGGCCATAGAGAGGTGATCTGGATGGCCATAGAGAGGTGATCTTGGTGGTTGTAGAGAGGTGATCTTAATGGCTATAGAGAGATTATCTTAATGGCCATGGAGAGAGGTATTCTTGATGGCCATGGAGAGAGGTGATCTTGATGGCCATAGACCAGGTGATCATGATGGCCATAGACAAGGTGATCTTGATGGCCATAGAGTATTGATCTTGATGGCCATAGACCAGGTGATCTTGATGGTCATAGACATAGATGATCTTGATGGCCCTAGAGAGGTGATCTTGATGGCCATAGATAGAGATAATCTTGATGGCCATAGAAAGGTGATCTTAATGGCCTTAGACAGAGGTGATCGTGGTGGTCATAGAGAGAGGTGATCTTGATAGCCACAGAAGTATTGTAATGACGAGTGGGCAAATGGGACAGAACGTATAGTAAGGGCAAGTGGGATAGTGAGACAGAAAGTATAGTAAGGACAAGTGGGCATATGAGACAGAAAGTATAGTAAGGACAAGTGGGCAAATGAGACAGAAAGTATAGTAAGGAAAAGTGGGCAAATGAGACAGAAAGTATAGTAAGGGCAAGTGGGATAGTGAGACAGAAAGTATAGTAAGGACAAGTGGGCAAATGAGACAGAAAGTATAGTAAGGACAAGTGGGCAAATGAGACAGAAAGTATAGTAAGGACAAGTGGGCAAATGAGCCAGAAAGTATAGTATGGACAAGTGGGCAAATGAGACAGAAAGTATAGTAAGGACAAGTGGGCAAATGAGACAGAAAGTATAGTAAGGACAAGTGGGATAGTGAGACAGGAAGTATGGTAATGGCAAGTGGGATAGTGAGACAGAAAGTATAGTAAGGACAGTTGGGCAAATGAGACAGGAAGTATGGTAATGGCAAGTGGAATAGTGAGACAGAAAGTATAGTAAGGACAAGTGGGTTAGTGAGACAGAAAGTATAGTAAGGACAAGTGGGCATGTGAGACAGAAAGTATGGTAATGACAAGTGGGCAAATGAGACAGAAAGTATAGTAAGGACAAGTGGGCAAATGAGACAGAAAGTATAGAAAGGACAAGTGGGATAGTGAGACAGGAAGTATAGTAAGGACAAGTGAGCAAATGAGACAGAAAGTATAGTATGGACAAGTGGGCAAATGAGACAGAAATTATAGTAAGGACAAGTGGGCAAATGAGACAGAAAGTATAGTAAGGACAAGTGGGATAGTGAGACAGGAAGTATGGTAATGGCAAGTGGGATAGTGAGACAGAAAGTATAGTACGGACAAGTGGGCAAATGAGACAGGAAGTATGGTAATGGCAAGTGGAATAGTGAGACAGAAAGTATAGTAAGGACAAGTGGGAAAGTGAGACAGAAAGTATAGTAAGGACAAGTGGGCAAGTGAGACAGAAAGTATGGTAATGACAAGTGGGCAAATGAGACAGAAAGTATAGTAAGGACAAGTGGGCGAATGAGACAGAAAGTATAGTAAGGGCAAGTGGGCAAATGAGACAGAAAGTATAGTAAGGACAAGTGGGCGAATGAGACAGAAAGTATAGTAAGGATAAGTGGGCAAATGAGACAGAAAGTATAGTAAGGACAAGTGGGATAGTGAGACAGGAAGTATAGTAAGGACAAGTGGGCAAATGAGACAGAAAGTATAGTAAGGACAAGTGGGCAAATGAGACAGAAAGTATAGTAAGGACAAGTGGGATAGTGAGACAGGAAGTATGGTAATGGCAAGTGGGATAGTGAGACAGAAAGTATAGTAAAGGACAAGTGGGCAAATGAGACAGGAAGTATGGTTTTGGCAAGTGGGATAGTGAGACAGAAAGTATAGTAAGGACAAGTGGGATAGTGAGACAGGAAGTATAGTAAGGACAAGTGGGATAGTGAGACAGAAAGTATAGTAAGAACAAGTGGGATAGTGAGACAGGAAGTATGGTAATGACGAGTGGGCAAGTGAGACAGGAAGTATAGTAAGGGCAAGTGGGCAAGTGAGACAGAAAGTATAGTAAGGACAAGTGGGCAAATGAGACAGAAAGTATAGTAAGGACAAGTGGGCAAATGAGACAGAAAGTATAGTAATGACAAGTGGGCAAATGAGACAGAAAGTATAGTAAGGACAAGTGGGCAAATGAGACAGAAAGTATAGCAATGAAAAGTGGGATAGTGAGACAGGAAGTATGGTAATGGCAAGTGGGATAGTGAGACAGGAAGTATGGTAATGGCAAGTGGGATAGTGAGACAGAAAGTATGGTAATGACAAGTGGGCAAATGAGACAGAAAGTATAGTAAGGACAAGTGGGATAGTGAGACAGGAAGTATGGTAATGGCAAGTGGGATAGTGAGACAGAAAGTATAGTAAGGACAAGTGGGCAAATGAGACAGGAAGTATGGTAATGACGAGTGGGATAGTGAGACAGGAAGTATAGTAAGGACAAGTGGGATAGTGAGGCAGGAAGTATGGTAATGACAAGTGGGCAATTGAGACAGGAAGTATGGTAAGGACAAGTGGGATAGTGAGACAGGAAGTATGGTAATGACGAGTGGGCAAGTGAGACAGGAAGTAGGGTAAGGACAAGTGGGATAGCGAGACAGGAAGTATGGTAATGACGAGTGGGAAAGTGAGACAGGAAGTATAGTAAGGACAAGTGGGATAGTGAGACAGAAAGTATAGTAAGGACAAGTGGGATAGTGAGACAGGAAGTATGGTAAGGGCAAGTGGGCAAATGAGACAGAAAGTATAGTAAGGACAAGTGGGATAGTGAGACAGGAAGTATAGTAAGGACAAGTGGGATAGTGAGACAGGAAGTATGGTAATGACGAGTGGGTAAGTGAGACAGGAAGTATAGTAAGGACAAGTGGGATAGTGAGACAGAAAGTATAGTAATGACAAGTGGGATAGTGAGACAGGAAGTATGGTAAGGGCAAGTGGGCTAATGAGACAGAAAGTATAGTAAGGACAAGTGGGCAAATGAGACAGAAAGTATAGTAAGGACAAGTGGGCAAATGAGACAGAAAGTATAGTAAGGACAAGTGGGCAAATGAGACAGGAAGTAGGGTAATGACGAGTGGGCAAGTGAGACAGGAAGTAGGGTAATGACGAGTGGGCAAGTGAGACAGGAAGTATAGTAATGACGAGTGGGCAAGTGAGACAGGAAGTAGGGTAATGACGAGTGGGCAAGTGAGACAGGAAGTAGGGTAATGACGAGTGGGCAAGTGAGACAGGAAGTATGGTAATGACGAGTGGGCAAGTGAGACAGGAAGTAGGGTAATGACAAGTGGGATAGTGAGACAGGAAGTATAGTAATAACGAGTGGGCAAGTGAGACAGGAAGTAGGGTAATGACAAGTGGGATAGTGAGACAGGAAGTAGGGTAATGACGAGTGGGCAAGTGAGACAGAAAGTAGGGTAATGACAAGTGGGATAGTGAGACAGGAAGTATGGTAATGACGAGTGGGCTGAGACAGAAAGTAGGGTAATGACAAGTGGGATAGTGAGACAGGAAGTATGGTAATGACGAGTGGGCAAGTGAGATAGTCAGTAGGGTAAGGATGATCGGGCAGATATTTAATAAGGACAACACAAGTATTCAAGGCTTTGGGCTGGTGGGTTGGAGAGTTACAAATAAAACACAACACTTCTGGGAACTAACAGAAGGCAGCAGGACTTGGATAAGTGACTTAAACATTTCTGGGAACTAACAAAAGGCAGCAGTACTTTGATAAGTGACTTAAACATTTCTGGGAACTAACAGAAGGCAGCAGTACTTGGATAAGTGACTTAAACAATTCTGGGAACTAACAGAAGGCAGCAGGACTTGGATAAGTGACTTAAACAATTCTGGGAGCTAACAGAAGGCAGCAGGACTTGGATAAGTGACTTAAACACTTCTGAGAAATAACAGAAGGCAGCAGTACTTGGATAAGTGACTTCAGAGGCATGAAAAGAATTAAAGCATGGGGGATCCCCAACACACAAACAAAACTTTGACTTCCTGTGCACACTGTTGAAAAGGTAGCCAAGTTATTTGAAATCTAAACTTAACTTGTAAACAACAAATATTTTCAAAAGGTCTTTAACTTTATTAAAATTAATAACACTTTAATCGTTTGTTTTTTACTTGAATAGTGTCAACAAAGTAAAGAGTTCTACAATGTCAAGAGTTCTACAAGAACATAGTGTCAACAAAGTAAAGAGTTCTACAATGTCAAGAGTTCTACAAGAACATAGTGTCAACAAAGTAAAGAGTTCTAAGAGAACAAAATGTCAACAAAGTCAAAGAGTTCTACAAGAACAAAATGTCAACAAAGTAAAGAGTTCTACAAGAACAAAATGTCAACAAAGTCAAAGAGTTCTACAAGAACAAAATGTCAACAAAGTTAAAGAGTTCTACAAGAACAAAATGTCAACAAAGTTAAAGAGTTCTACGAGAACAAAATGTCAACAAAGTCAAAGAGTTCTACAAGAACAAAATGTCAACAAAGTTAAAGAGTTCTACAAGAACAAAATGTCAACAAAGTAAAGAGTTTTACAAGAACAAAATGTCAACAAAGTAAAGAAAGAAAGAAAAACCTTGAGGTTGCCACATGGCCCAAAATAACAAGAAAGAGTTTACTTAGCTCTTCACTTCCAAGAGATCATTCTAATTCCAGAGCCTCGTGTGAAAAAAATTTGTTTATTTGGATGTAACCCTCCTAACTGAGGTAACTTTGGAATTTTAAATGAGTGTTACAGAAAATAATTAGTGAATGAAAAACTGCATCTGTCTGTTGAGAGAAATATGAATCTCCTCCCTCCCCCTCTCCCACCCCACACAGCTTCTGAGAAAATGTTTAAAGCAGAAGTAAGAAGCTAAATTGATTTCATTTGCAACATGAAGACTTTTACCCCAACTTTGGCCAACTTTATTTCGGTCACACTTGATAAAAAAAACTGGATTTCTTCATCCAGGGGATAGGCTAATGACGGGAGATTGATTAGATTTGCCGATTGGTCAGTTTCAGAAAAGTTTAAAAATAAACACAGGAAGTATTCCAGACGAAATCTACGCACGCTGACTTTTTAATTTAAAAAATTGCTTTTCATGGTGTTGTTCATTCAACCTCCGCATCTTAGCTTTTAAAATGAATGTCATCTCTTGCAAACCTTGGTAAAAAAAAATTAAAGGAAAATTTCACAAAAAGTCTGTGCCAATAAGTGGGCCAATTTTTAAATTATTTTTTTTTTTAAATATAGCTTTTTGTGCTATGTACTAGCTGTTATTAATGTGGTTGTTAGGGTAGGAATGCTAACGTATAATTCATGTGTACGTTACTGAGTTGAGCCTTATCATCCATGAGGGACATCCACTGGTCATCGTGGGCATCTGCACTTCCTTCATGTAACTACCTTCATGTAAAGCACCGTGAGCCCAGTTCCCTACTGGGATACAGCACCACAATTTATTATTATTATTATTATTATTATTAACTTATTTCTCTCATCAGTACCAGCAGTCTTAGTGTGCTGTGGAACCAAAGGTTTTCTGTACATGGCTTGAATTACATATTTTAAGCTTGGCACCAGTACATCTTGGCAAGCAAAGACAAAAAGGAAATTATCTCCCCTTAACAGACAGAAATTTTGGCAACTGGTGTGCTCGGAATTTTTAATGAAAGTAACTCAATGAATGAGAACATCGAGATTGATTGCCCTTATAAGCTGCAAACAATATAATACAAATACATACGTTGACAGTCTGCTTTATCACTTACAATATCCACTTTACACTGACCACTCACAACATACACTGACCACTCACACCGTACACTGACCACTCACACCATACACTGACCACTCACAACACACACTGACCACTCACACCATACACTGACCACTCACAACACACACTGACCACTCACAACACACACTGACCACTCACAACATACACTGACCACTCACAACACACACTGACCACTCACAACGTACACTGACCACTCACAACATACACTGACCACTCACAACACACACTGACCACTCACAACATACACTGACCACTCACAATATACACTGACCACTCACAATATACACTGAACATACACTGACCACTCACAACATACACTGACCACTCACAATATACACTGACCACTCACAATATACACTGAATGTACACTGACCACTCACAACGTACACTGACCACTCACAACACACACTGACCACTCACAACACACACTGACCACTCACAACACACACTGACCACTCACAACACACACTGACCACTCACAATATACACTGACCACTCACAACACACACTGACCACTCACAATATACACTGACCACTCACAACATACACTGACCACTCACACCGTACACTGACCGCTCACAACACACACTGACCGCTCACAACACACACTGACCGCTCACAACACACACTGACCGCTCACAACATACACTGACCGCTCACAACATACACTGACCACTCACAACGTACACTGACCACTCACACCGTACACTGACCAAACACAACATACACTGACCACTCACAACATACACTGACCACTCACAACATACACTGACCAAACACACCATACACTGACCAAACACAACACACACTGACCACTCACAACATACACTGACCACTCACAACATACAGTGACCACTCACAACATACACTGACCACTCACAACATACACTGACCACTCACACCGTACACTGACCACTCACAACACACACTGACCACTCACAACACACACTGACCACTCACAACGTACACTGACCACTCACAACGTACACTGACCACTCACAACATACACTGACCACTCACAACATACACTGACCACTCACAACATACACTGACCACTCACAACATACACTGACCACTCACAATATACACTGAACATCACTGACCACTCCCAATATACACTGACCACTCACACCGTACACTGACCAAACACAACATACACTGACCACTCACAACATACACTGACCACTCACAACATACACTGACCACTAACAATATACACTGACCACTCACAATATACACTGACCACTCACAATATACACTGACCACTCACAACATACACTGACTACTCACAATATACACTGACCACTCACAACACACACTGACCACTCAAAACATACACTGACCACTCACAACATACACTGACCACTCACCATATACACTGAACATACACTGACCACTTACAATATACACTGACCACTCACAATATACACTGACCACTCACCATATACACTGAACATACACTGACCACTCACAACATACACTGACTACTCACCATATACACTGAACATACACTGACCACTCACAACATACACTGACTACTCACAATGTACACTGACCACTCACAACACACACTGACCACTCACAACACACACTGACCACTCACAACACACACTGACCACTCACAACATACACTGTCTACTCACAACATACACTGACCACTCACAACATACACTGACCACTCACAACATACACTGACCACTCACAACATACACTGACCACTCACAATATACACTGAACATCACTGACCACTCACAATATACACTGACCACTCACACCATACACTGACCAAACACAACATACACTGACCACTCACAACATACACTGACCACTCACAACACACACTGACCACTCACATTATACACTGACCACTCACAATATACACTGACCACTCACAACATACACTGACCACTCACAACCTACACTGACCACTCACAACACACACTGACCACTCACAACGTACACTGACCACTCACAACACACACTGACCACTCACAACGTACACTGACCACTCACAACACACACTGACCACTCACAACACACACTGACCACTCACAACATACACTGACCACTCACAATGTACACTGACCACTCACAACGTACACTGACCACTCACAACGTACACTGACCACTCACAACGTACACTGACCACTCACACCGTACACTGTCTACTCACATAGTCTTTAAATAGGAATGAGATCAGCTGTGCCATTCCAATGGTCCATGTCTCCTGGAATATTTGTTGATACAAAATATTTTTAATGAAGATTGGCTTAAGTTAAGGATACATCATTTAAACAAACAAAAAATTTGAAATCTTACATTGGATATGGAGTAATGATGACTTTAAGGTAAGGCTGCGGAAAATATTGATTAATTTTCTTGATTAATCGATAAAAAATGTTATCGATTAAAAATATTTTAATAGATAAAATAGCGATTAAATTTAAAGGAAATGTTCGTGACGATGCATATGATTAATTAATGAATAATTATATATAAAAAATAAACAATAGATTGCTTTATTTACGTACAAACTTCTCCATTGAAAAAAAAAAGTAAGTTTAAACTTTAAAATAAGCTGTTTTTATAAGGAAATTGATATAAAAATTAAACATTGGTTTTTATTTAATTAACAACAACAAATTTTTAATTCATTGACATTATGTTGAACTAATTATATTTAAATTTTAAAAATGCCAATTGGCTGTTGTTGTTACTTCCCTTGAAATTTTAAAATTGATGACGTCATCCATCTTATTTTTAGCTTTAATAAAAAAATTATCGATTAATTATTCAGTTATTTTTCAAAAGTTAACGATTAAATTTAAATTAATCGATAACAGCCCCACTTTGAAGGATCAAGAATGATTGTGTGTGATCACCCCAATTTAAACAAAAGTTTTAGCCAATTTTCTTTCGATATGTAATGCTTTACCGCACTATAGGTATAGAATAGTAATATATATATACTTATATCTACACACACACACATTTATACACTGAATATAAAACATTCCATGAAACAAAACATATGCTGACATGGATGACACACATACACTAAATTTCAAAATTTTGGTCCAGAAAGTAAAGTTTGAAAATGAGTCCAGTTTTGAAGACGTTAATAGTGGGAATGCTAAAAATGTGTAAAACTAAGAGGATTACTCAGTTTTTAGCGCTAAAAAAGAATATGTCTCAGTAAGATAGGAAGGGCATGAGTCAGAGAAACAACTTGTGGCAGAGAATAGACAGTAATCAATGCGTGCTTGAAGAGGGAGTCAGTAAGGTGAATGGCCTACAATAGAATGGGAACAGCAAGGAGTTTTGATTTTATTGAGAGGTTTTAATTCTTTTTAAAAGAAAATATTTCCCCAGACTCCGTGAAGATGTTAGGTTGTGCACTCACCTTGTGTTTGTGGTTTAACATCCTGTAGATGACTTTATCCAGTTCGTTGATGAAAAATGAGCTGAAATCAAAGAATGGTAGAAAGACTTGAGGCTAAGAAAGAACAAGAACAGACGTGTAACAAGAACAGACGTGTAACAAGAACAGACGTCTAACAAGAACAGACGTCTAACAAGAACAGACGTCTAACAAGAACAGACGTCTAACAAGAACAGACGTCTAACAAGAACAGACATCTAACAAGAACAGACGTCTAACAAGAACAGACGTCTAACAAGAACAGACGTCTAACAAGAACAGACGTCTAACAAGAACAGACGTCTAACAAGAACATTTATTGGAAAATAAAATTATTCAAACTCAGAATAACTAAATGAATAAGTTGGACAAACTAAACTATGCATTTGTCCACTTTTAAATATTTGGATTGTCTCGCCTTTAGATCTTCATGTCCACTAGGAATCAAGTTAGATTTTTTTTTAGATTTCTCTACTATTACTAATCTCTTGTCTAGAACACAAGACCAATATGTATGTCTGGGACGGAATGACCTACACTGCCGGCAGTAATAAAACCATTACAACGACAATTAAGCAACGCCAGCGGGAATGGTATGGTCTTTTGCTGTGACATAAAAGCCTGATAAAAATCATCCTTCAAGGCGCTGTAGAAGGAGTGGCGAGGAGGTCGCCAGCGGGAAAACTGGCTGGACAATATAAAGAATGGACAGAACTGAGGCTGAATGAATTACTGGCCGCCACTCAATATGGTCAAAAGTGGCAATCGTTGATGTGTCTATGGGCTCCCCTTAGAGACCACAATGGACAAGGCACTGATGATGATCATGATAACGCTACAAACCTGATGAGGCACTGGTGTGCTATGGAAGCCTGGTCACTGGCCGATGTGCCTGGCTTGATGTGGAAAAGGTTTCGCAGCAGTAAAACACAATAGTTGAGACACTGGCAGTCGGCAGGGTCAAGTATTTCCTGTGGCGGATATCAAAGATATTGACATTTTTATTTTTAAAAATTAATTTAATGAGTGGGTGTTGTATGGGAAAATCTTTATAGCAATAAATTTTCGTGAAAAAATTTTAGAAAGAAAAAAATGTGTGGGAACATTTAATCTTTGTTCGGCTGGCTTTTAATTATTTGGCCAAATACTAATAGCTAGTTTTCTTGGTAAGGTAATTACTCTGTCTCAAATTACTAAAGACAGTTGATACAAAAAAAAAATTATTGAGAAAAATAAAAAATATTAGCAAAGGCTTTTTTGTAATGAGGTTTGCCATTTTTAAAAAATTTTTAATAATCAATATTTTGTTAAAAATCACTTCTCATTAAAAAAATCTAACAGTGATAGTACTAAAAGAATATAATATCCTTATAAGAGAGTGTTATTTAATTAACTTATTTTAATGCACATTAGGTGTCATCAAGAGATGACACAGCAATATTATTGATGTTGAGGTAACTCTTATCTTTTCCAAACAGTTTTAAGAGAAAAAATTGTTTTATACATTGAAATACTTTACAAAATGCTTAAGAAAAATAGGTCAACACAAAATAATGAAGCAGTCCAGAAAAACTACTATGTTTTTTTTTCATACATTTTCTTACTCTTAAACCGAAACAAAAATCGCTTTATACAAAAAGATTTTGCTCTCTGGGAGTGAACAAAAAAAAACTTGGGAAAATGCCTGCCACACTGCCAAGAGGGCCTTAAATGTCTTTAAATTCTTGTAAATACTTTGATTGTAATGATATTTATTAGGGCCGCGGAAATTAATGATTGATTAATCAATTAATCGTTAGAAATTTTAATCGATAAAATATTTTGATCAATTAAAGTTCAAGAAAATATTTCTGATATTTTTTGTTCCAATATATTAATACTTACATACTTTTCCCTCGAATTCATTATTATTGATCTAGACATGTATCCGTAAACACAAATGTTTGTCTTCGTTATTTATTGCATAGCAGAACGAATCTGCTGTGTTATGTCACAAAATTTGGAAGCCATAGAATTACCACGACTGAACCGATTTTTTGAAATAATGATTCGCAAATTATTTCGCGTTATAAAAATATATTTATTTGAAAATTATCTATTAAATTTTTACAAGCCCAAATTTTTATATATAAATGCTAACGTATCAATTTAGTACAAATTACTCTAATAAATGAAATTTTGCTTTAGTAAATTTTTTCTGATTTCCTTTAACAAGAAATTCTTTTAAAGTGAAAAAAACAATTTCAATTTAGTGTTTAACCATTTTAACTGTATTATATTATACAAATATATATATATAATATTATTGTATACAAATTATTCAAAATATAACAGATTAAGTCATCAAGCTGAAAATAAATTATCTGTAAATTGATAAAGATTCTTATTTATTGGAAACGAGTACTTGAAATTTTTGTTATAGAAATTTATTCCAATATCCAGTATTTCAATCGCTCCGAAATAAATTAATGCATGACCCTCTTTTAAAGTAACAACAACAACAAAAAAAAATCACCTTGTCCAGAATCGCCTTCATGTTTGTACTGAGTGACCTCAGGAAGTCCAAGTCGGTGCCTTGGTGCTTGGCGGTGCTGATCAGGTCGTTGACCTCATTGCTGTAGGTCTCGTTGATACGAGCGCTCGGCTGGATGCACATGTTGAATGGCTGGGTCAACTTGGCCATTAGCCTGTAGGCAAGGGGGGCAACAAACAAAACCATGACTGATAATGTCTTCTTACAGGATAGTGGTAAAAGTGGGCTTTAGTCAGATAACAACAAACACACCATGACTGATAATGTCTTGTTACATGATAAAAGAAAATATGGGCTTTAATCAGTTGAAGATATATATTATATAAAGACGGTTGAGAGGCAGTCGGCTATTTTAAAATAGAGTCGGACCTCTCTAAGTCGAGCTCAAAGGGACCTAAAAACAAATTCGACTTAGGGAGTTTTCGAGTAAGGGAAAATGACGAATTAGGTGCAGATTAATGAAAGACAATTTTGATATTGTGAGTGGGGGGAACAGAAATACCAGCAACAAGGCTTGACAGGAAGAAGTGGCTGTGTCTGATGTTGCATATGAAAGGAAGCCGACTTAGTTTGAAATACCGACACCACTGAGAAAGCCTCTGCCCCCCCCACCAACACTTACCTCCCTCCACAAATGGATTGGATTTGGGGGGGGGGGCAGTGGGTAAGATTTTCCATTTTACCCAAACGCCTCGGAAAATTCTACTTATGGAGGCTGGAAGCCAAATTGGCTGATACTTAATTAATCCGATACAGGGAGGTTTTCAACTAAAAGGATGTTCAAGTTAGTGAGGTCCGACTGTATAAAGTTTGTGTGAGCTTTGTATAAATCTTTAAAGGGCAACAGTCTGCTCAGTGTCAAGAAGACTGTCCAAATTCCATTGGTTTCTGAATATGTGATAATTGTTGGGGTAGTACTTTGTACATTGAGTATGTTGACTTCGATGTTTGATCTAACAGGAAACAAGAGAGAAAATTATGAGGGGAAAAAATCCAACTTACCTAACAGCTTTAGCAAAGATTTCCTCATCGTGACAAACTTTGAGTAGAGGCACAAGGTCCTGAAAATGAAGACATGCAACATGGTGAAGACTTGTAATATTGAGCTATCCACAACGACGCACACAAGACACCTAGTGTTGGTCGCTGCCTTACAGAAAAACAAAATATCTTCTACCCAAGTGTCCAATTTTCTGAACTTCAAATATCTCCTACACAAGTGTCCAATTTTCTGAACTTCTAATATCTCCTACACAAGAGTCCAATTTTCTGAACTTCAAATATCTCCTACACAAGTGTCCAATTTTCTGAACTTCAAATATCTCCTATACAAGTGTCCAATTTCCTGAACTTCAAATATCTCCTACACAAGTGTCCAATTTCCTGAACTTCAAATATCTCCTACACAAGTTTCCAATTTTCTTAACTTCAAATATCTCCTACACAAGTGTCCAATTTTCTGAACTTCAAACATCTCCTACACAAGTGTCCAATTTTCTGAACTTCAAATATCTCCTACACAAGTGTCCACATTTTTAACTTCAAATTGTTGAAAATGAATTTTGGGTAATATTTGATTCTACTCTCAAATGTTGGGTTTCCAAGACTTTGGTTTATCCATATCCAAGGATGGAATAGGTGCTCTTTTTACACTAAATTCAATGACAAACTGGCAGACTTGCAACATCACATTGATTTATATATTTTTGTGTCTTAACACTATTTATGTTCTGGCCACGTTTCTGAAGCTTCAATTGTGTTGAATTACGCTAAAAAATTCTTTCTCTTCATTCAGCTAAAATTCACAGGATGAAAAATAGCTAGCAAAATATTCATTTTTAATCAATGAAAAGCCAATAATGTTTAACAATGTAAGAATCAGGCAGTAACTATCACCGAAAATATATATATATATATTATTTCAAATGTCAGTGGTACATAGACAGTAGCAATTTTCATAAAATGTGCTGAATGTACAGGCATATGAAGACATATAGTAAAATGATATATGCATCACATGAGAATCAAATAGTTTTTAGCTCCAGATTTATATCCACCACATCAGTCCACTGATGCAACAGAGAACTGGCCTCTTCTTTTCAACCAATGGCTTATAAGCAAACAGCAAGCTCAACATTTTTAGTTTACATTTCAATGTCAAACCCAAGTATTATATTTTTGACAGAAGGAGTGCAGGTTTTTAAAAAAATAAGCAAAGTGCGGCCACATCTTTGAACACAAGGGTTCTAGCCACACTATGTTTTGTTAAAGCGAAAGCCCTATTTGGCTTTCAAGAAATTACGGGCAGTTTATTTTGGCTGAAGACTATAAACTGCATCAGAGGATGACAAGGGCAGGTAACTCTATCCGTTAACAACAATGACGTAATCCAATAGAAAACAAAAATCCAGACACGTGTGGCTTAGTGTGAGGGTGTTTATGATTTAAAAAACAACTTTAACTTTTTTTTTCGGAGGTGGTTGATAAAACTATTGCCATTGAAGCAATGGTAGATGGTAAAAAGTTTAGTTTAGACCACTAAAATACTTATCTAAATCTTTAGGGGGACTTCTTAAAAATGGGACACTAAAGAAAATACTGGTCTTGGGTTGTTTATTAAAAAAAAAAACAATAGTAACTATAGATTTGACATATATGAGAAATCTATAGTTACTGTTTTTTTGTTGTTTTTTTTAAAGAAAAAATAAAACAAAAAACCCAGTAACTGTAGATTTGACACATATATATGAGCAATGAGCACTCATCCACTTTGTGGATTATGGAGAGTGGTGAAACATCATTTGGCTGTACAAGATTCATTAGTAAAAACTTTTTACTCTGCAGATAAAGAGAAAAAAATCCAACCAGGACTTGATGGACATGTGTTTGAGCTTGCCACTAAAGGAAAACTGACTATTGATTCAAAACATTCCCAAATAAGCGGAAAACTTTGACATCCACCCTAGACTAAAGCCATGTTTTCACACTGTCAGCCAGACACGCCCACTAAGACATCCAACCTAGACTAAAGCCATGTTTTCACACTGTCAGCCAGACACGCCCAC
>MUZC01000188.1:58856-73105 GCA_002072015.1 Radix auricularia | reverse complement strand
TACACACATCACATACTCTTTTCCAAACCGCCCATTTCAATAGCCTCGTTTTGGTTCAAACTGTAGCTGGCAGTGAGGCTGGCACCGCCACACGGCGACCACCAGACGTTGTCAGTGTCAGTGTCAGCCGGCACGTCCCGGCCCGCGTCACCTCGTCATCATCGTCATCAGCATCGTTGGAAGGTCATCTTTTATGGGTCAAGGTTGTGCGAGGAGGGGAAAAAAAACGTCTTACGCAAGCAATGATTTTATGTAACAGAGTACATATGTTTTTAAGTTCTGCGGGCGGGCGACCCATTTCTTAGAGAAAATGTTTCTAGCATACCACGCTGGCAAGGGACCAAACTGGCGCTAAACAATCATATGTGTTACAATAGACTCAACAATCATAAGCTTTACTATAGTCTATCCTATATAACAGTGGTTGATGGCTTCCCTTTTTTGAGGCCCAAATTTCAACCCAAGCCCACTTTTATTAAAGTGCCAATAAAACACGACAATGGAGTTTGGCTCAGGTGGTTAGATTAAAGAAGTAATATTGCATTCGCGTGCCAGCTGATGAGGCTCCGTGTGTCAACTTTAGCTCGCGTGCCACGGGTTCGCCGTCACTGCTGTATAGCATATGGATCTTAGAATAGACTGAACAAATTAAGTCTAAAATGGCTTGCGGCCTGGGAAAACGGTGATACGGCAAAGATGCTTCTACGACAAAATGGCTTGCGGCCTGGGAAAACGGGGACACGGCAAGGATGCTTGACGACAAAATGCCGCGATCGCGCAAGCGAGATCCTTGGTGGAAGTTGCCAGTCCCTCTTTACGCAGATGCCAGCTGGGCATTGTCCAACAAACAGCTACTTGCACAGGCTAGGCAAAAACAGGGAACCCGGCTGCCGTTTATGTGGCACGGCCGAGGGGACAGCGGCACATCTGCTGACCGAACGCTCTGCGGCAATTGGGGACGTGGACGGGTCAGGCTTAGCCCGCACTGTGGAGGAATATCTGCATGGCGATGACCTTATATTGAGGCTTGCCGATGGTTTGGCCGGGCTATAAGAGTCTAAGTGACTCTGCCTACTATTGAGAATGTCATATAAAGTCTAACATAATAGTCCTAGGTTCAATTGATTAGTCTTAAGCTCCATTGATTAGTCTTAAGCTCCATTGATTAGTCTTAAGCTCCATTGATTAGTCTTAAGCTCCATTGATTAGTCTTAGGCTCCATTGATTAGTCTTAAGCTCCATTGATTAGTCTTAG
Source organism: Radix auricularia (assembly GCA_002072015.1). Classification (NCBI taxonomy): domain Eukaryota; kingdom Metazoa; phylum Mollusca; class Gastropoda; family Lymnaeidae; genus Radix; species Radix auricularia. The sequence goes on along the minus strand of MUZC01000188.1, from coordinate 71,850 downwards.
GCTCCATTGATTAGTCTTAGGCTCCATTGATTAGTCTTAAGCCCCATTGATTAGTCTTAGGCTCCATTGATTAGTCTTAAGCTCCATTGATTAGTCTTAAGCTCCATTGATTAGTCTTAAGCTCCATTGATTAGTCTTAAGCTCCATTGATGAGTCTTAAGCTCCATTGATTAGTCTTAAGCTCCATTGATTAGTCTTAGGCTCCATTGATTAGTCTTAGGCTCCATTGATTAGTCTTAAGCTCCATTGACTAGTCTTAAGCTCCATTGATTAGTCTTAAGCTCCATTGATTAGTCTTAGGCTCCATTGATTAGTCTTAAGCTCCATTGATTAGTCTTAGGCTCCATTGATTAGTCTTAAGCTCCATTGATTAGTCTCAAGCTCCACTGATTAGTCTTAAGCAGGGGCGTCTCTAGGGTCGGTGTCACCCGGGGAGCAGGTCATGGTGTCACCCGGGGCGGCAGGTCATGGTGTCACCCGGGGCGGCAGGTCATGGTGTCACCCGGGCGGCAGCTCATGGTGTCACCCCCTCAAGACTTAACGCATAGAACACCTCCAAGTTTTCCAGTGCAAAATAACGGGAATATGAATAATTTTACATTTTTGTGTCACCCCCTAATGGTGTAATCTGGGACGTTACGCACCATAGCGCCCCCCTAGTGACGCCACTGGTCTTAAGTTCCATTCATTAGTCTTAAGTGCCATGAAATATTTTTAAGCTCCATTGATTAGTCATAAATTCCAATTTTATTAGTCTTACAATCCATTGATAAGTCTGATGTTCCAATTGCTAACTGCTGACCTTTCCAATCAAGATATAATTCCATTTGTTCACATGATTTCATCATTTTGCTGCTAGATGAGGTCCCCAATGTTGTTACATTGTCACCGACTGACGTTGTGTAGGAGGGTGATGCTGCCAGTCCAATGGTTCTCAACACAGGTTGACAGGTCCAAGATTCTCACTATAAAACAAGGTAAAAATGTAGTCTTGTGGTCTCCCAGTTGGTCACATTGTGTGAGAACTGATGGGTGATGTGATAGCTTTATGGTCTCACAGTTGGTCACATTGTGTGAGAACTGATGGTTGATATGATAACTTTATGGTCTCACAGTTGGTCACATTGTGTGATAACTGATGGTTGATATGATAACTTTATGGTCTACTTTATGGTCTCACAGTTGGTCACATTGTGTGATAACTGATGGTTGATATGATAACTTTATGGTCTCACAGTTAGGCCTACTCAAATTGTATGAGAATTGATGGTTCATGCGATAATATTTAGAAACAAATCCCACTATTTTATCAGCCACATGTCTCTAAAAACGTTTGTGTAATTAGGTTGTATCAGTTGTATTATCAGGCAACCAACCAGGGTTGCCTACTGTCATGAACCTATGGAAATTTCATAAAAATTTGACCTAAAAAATGCTGGTTCATATGATTTTAGGGGTATCTGAGATAAATAGTGAATTTTGCATCTTTTTGTTTAAAACTATTCTATTTGGGGTGGTTGTGGGTGAATTTCTCCTGACTGTGGAGAAATGTTGGGCCTCAGTGTGTTAATTTAATAAATTCAATAACACTTGAGATTAACATATTATAAACTAAAGAGATTAACATATTATAAACTAAAGAGATTAACATATTATAAACTAAAGAGATTAACAAATTATAAACTAAAGAAATTAACATATTATAAACTAAAGAGATTAACATATTATAAACTAAAGAGATTAACAAATTATAAACTAAAGAGATTAACGTATTATAAACTAAAGAGATTAACAAATTATAAACTAAAGAGATTAACATATTATAAACTAAAGAGATTAACAAATTATAAACTTAAGAGATTAACAAATTATAAACTAAAGAGATTAACGTATTATAAACTAAAGAGATTAACATATTATAAACTAAAGAGATTAACATATTATAAACTAAAGAGATTAACATGTAATAAACTAAAGAGATTACCATATTCTAAACTAAAGAGATTAACACATTATAAACTAAAGAGATTAACATATTATAAACTAAAGAGATTAACATGTAATAAACTAAAGAGATTAATATATTATAAACTAAAGAAATTAACATATTATAAACTAAATATGCATACAATACAATGGTCATTTTTGGACATAACATGATGTAGACATATTCAATTTTTGTCTTAAATTTTTTTATTTTGTTTCAATGTCTGTATGAACATGTTGCTTGTCTATACAAGATGTAGTCACTTGGAATATTTTTAGGTAAATTTATTTTTACTTGGCACTCTGTAACTGTCTGTCAGGAGAAGATATTGATGGTCAGTAACAAAATGTATACTTTCACCCAGAGGCGTCACTTTGGGGGTGCAGGGGGTGTCAGGCACTCAGGGTGACATCATCACAAGGGTTGACACAAAAATGTAAAATTTTGTATTTCCCCGTTATTTGGCACTGGCTGACTCGGAGGAGGTCTATAGGGTAAGTTGTGAGGGGGTGGCACCATGAGCTACCGCACTGGGTGACACCATGAGCTACCACACTGGGTGACACTATGAGCTACCACACTGGGTGACACTATGAGCTACCACACTGGGTGACACACTACCACACTGGGTGGCAACAACAGCCACCACACAGGGTGACACCATGACCTACTCCAGTGGATGACACCATGAGCTACCCCACTGGGTGACACCATGACCTACCCCAGTGGGTGGCACCATGACCTACCCCACTGGGTGACACCAAACCTAGTGGCACCTCTGCTTCCATCAATTTTCTTGTGTTCAAGTATGTCTTTATTTTCTAAATCTTCCTCTTAACAATTTGTACCTCTTGATTTTGTTTCAGTACGAGATGAACTCATGCACATGGTTGGTGTTCGTAAACAATGGCTGTAAGTTGCTTCTCAAATAAAAATTTGGAATACCGTATATACTCATTTTATACTCATTTTGCCCTAGATTTTGTCCAAAATAAGTCGGCTTTAGAACGAGTATAAACAGTAAGTTAATTTTTAAAAAATTAATTTTGTTTAATGGTGACTACCAGAGATTAGTTCCGAGAAGTATGAGAGATGAGTTATTAGGAAAGATGAGTTATTAGGAAAGATGAGTTATTATGAAAGATGAGTTATTGGGAAAGATGAGTTATTGGGAAAGATGAGTTATTGGGAAAGATGAGTTATTAGGAAAGATGAGTTATTAGGAAAGATGAGTTATTAGGAAAGATGAGTTATTAGGAAAGATGAGTTATTAGGAAAGACGAGTTATTAGGAAAGATGAGTTGTTAAGTTCATTGATTAGTCAAAAGTTCCCACTGCTAATTGTTGGTCTTTCTGAGCAATAATTCTATTTTTTTCACATGATTAAAAGCATATATTGAAAAATTTAAGTCTAAGTCTTAGAATTGTAAAAAAAAATAGAAATAACCTGGCTGACAGCAAAAATTAACTCTCGAAACAATGGAGTTGGAAATTTGTCAACTTATCTACTAACAAGAGTAATTAAAACATGCACTCCAGTAAAATTTTATAAAAACTCCAATTGGTGCTTAACTCCCATCCCCATGTCCTCATTTTGTATTAATACTTGAATGTATTAAACACATTTAACACCCCTTTTAACGCTGCCTAATTATTTCCATTTTTACATCCATTAAAAAAATGATGGTTTGAAAAATAGCCTCTTTAATATGGAAAATATCATTTCATTTATTTATTGTTTCATTTCTCATTAACATTTCTATAATGTAATATTTGACGAAATTTTTTCCTATGGTTTGGCATTTTAGAAGCAGGCACCAGAGTATAGACACGTACTGCCAAAATTACCCTAGACTAAAATCTTCAGGCCTTATGAGATATGCACATCCTGCGCTCATTTTCCACTGGGGCCCTTGATGTAATTTTTGTCCCCTATTTGTTGATTTTACACAACATTGACAAATATTGACAAACAAGTACATCCATCATGATCCAGATTGAAATCAATTTGTGTTTTAAATTGGCGTTACGTGGGTTCTCAAGGCTAACTGAAATCCTAATTTTCTGCTGCAAAGCGCGGGATTTTTGCTAGTATTTAATATTTGCCTTTGACACTGTTTGCCACAGGTCTGAAGTTGTACCTAACCAGGTCATGCAGAAAGTGGCCACATCACAGGCCGAACTTCCCAAACGCAAGCCAAGCGACAGCTTTGTCCAGGCCATTATACCCCTGAGTGAGGCAGACGCCAGGGACAAGTATATTACTTACACTAAAAAAATTCGCTTTGGTCGTCTGCTGGAAGACTTTGACACCCTGGCTGGTGAGTGTCAGGGAATGGCTTGAGGAAATATATGTTGCTAGAATGTTTGGTGGTCAAGTTGTTGTACTGAAATATAAGATTTTAGAATGTTTGATGGTTAAGTTGTTGTACTGAAATATAAGTTGCTTGAATGTTTGGTTACTTCATACTGAAATATAAGTTGCTAGAATCTTTGATGGTTACGTTGCTGTACTGAAATATAAGCTGCTAGAATGTTTGATGGTTACGTTTTTGTACTGAAATATAAGCTGCTAGAATGTTTGATGGTTAAGTTGTTGTACTGAAATATAAGCTGCTAGAATGTTTGATGGTTAAGTTGTTGTACTGAAATATAAGATGTTTGATGGTTAAGTTGTTGTACTGAAATATAAGCTGCTAGAATGTCTGATGGTTAAGTTGTTGTACTGAAATATAAGTTGCTTGAATGTTTGATGGTTAAGTTGTTGTACTGAAATATAAGTTGCTTGAATGTTTGATGGTCAAGTTGCTGTACTGAAATATAAGCTGCTAGAATGTTTGATGGTTACGTTGCTGTACTGAAATATAAGTTGCTAGAATGTTTGATGGTTACGTTTTTGTACTGAAATATAAGCTGCTAGAATGTTTGATGGTTAAGTTGTTGTACTGAAATATAAGCTGCTAGAATGTTTGATGGTTAAGTTGTTGTACTGAAATATAAGTTGTTTGAATGTTTGATGGTTAAGTTGTTGTACTGAAATATAAGTTGCTTGAATGTTTGATGGTTAAGTTGTTGTACTGAAATATAAGTTGCTTGAATGTTTGATGGTCAAGTTGTTGTACTGAAATATAAGTTGCTTGAATGTTTGATGGTTAAGTTGTTGTACTGAAATATAAGTTTTTAGAATGTTTGATGGTTAAGTTGTTGTACTGAAATATAAGTTGTTAAAATGTTTGATGGTTAAGTTGTTGTATAGACTCTACAAAAATAAGTCTCAAGAAGATTTTTTATATTTTTTGTCATTTTTAACAATAATTTGTTGAAATTGAAATGCTTTTAAAGTAATCAGTTTCAGTAATGAAACATAACTTAGTAAATAGGACCCACAGCATAGCAAACACTGCATTCTTGCTCATAAATAGTGTAGAGAACTGGCGGGAAGAAGGGTCACAAAGAGCAACATGAAGAAATGACAACGTTAGAAGATGTTGGGGAGGGGGGGCAACGCATTTTGGCTTGTTGGTCTTACAGTCATGGGCACTGCAGTTGTTATGACCTACCTCCCCCCACTCTGAACCACCCTCGCTTACCAACGATAAACTGATTGGTCGACCTTAGCGAGGGTCATTCATCATGCTTATTTGCTCACGTCTTGTGCTTGTACTAATTTCTGGCAAATATATATATATAGATATGGATGAGGCAGTTTTTCACAGTTGAAGAATACAAGCACAAGGCATTGACAATTTATTTTGTGACTCAACTTCATTGCTTGTCGTAGTTTCACAGTTATAAGAACAAATGCTTGCTAAAGGCTTTTTACTTATGAAATAATTCTACTTAATCCAATTTACCTTTCGTTGTCATTAGACGAACTTATTCTTGACTGCACTTATTGTCATATTTGATTTAACCGTGTCGGTGCCTTGTCTCTTGATCCAGGTTTGATATGCTACAACCACAATAAAAATCCAGCCCTTGGGGATGACCAGAAGTCACCGTACGCATTTGTTACGGCCTTGGTGGACAGAATAGGTTCGTGCTCCTGACTTATCTGGTGTTCTCTGTGCCCTTACTTGTCTGGTGTTCTCTGTACTCTTACTTGTCTGGTGTTCTCTGTACCCTTACTTGTCTGGTGTTCTCTGTACCCTGACTTGTCTGGTGTTCTCTGTACCCTGACTTATCTGGTGTTCTCTGTACCCTGACTTATCTGGTGTTCTCTGTACCCTGACTTATCTGGTGTTCTCTGTACCGATAGCTTACACTTGGTGACGTACCCAACTTGAATACAAATATTTTTTTTAAAGTTGCTTAACGTTTTGGAGGAACTCTTTTCAATTTCCATTCCATCCCTTTACGTTGAAAGGAACATTTTATTAATTAATATAAGATAATAAGGCTTCCCATCTGATTTAAATAAATTTGTTAATGCTCTGATGAAATTATATGTTTACTAATTTTTTTTGGCCATTTTAACTAACTCTAATGGCAAGTACACAGTTCAAGAAAGGAAATCCCAATAAACCAATAGGCCTAACATAAGTTTTTTCCTTTAGTTGGTATACCTAGAAAGTTATTAAGGTAAAAAAAAAAGTTTGAAATATGGGAAGTAAATGTTGCGTCAAAATATTTTTGTTACAAACAAATTTAATCAAAGAGTAAATGCGTGTTCCTTTTATGTATTTTTTTTTAACCAGCCACATCCCCGTCAAAGCCTCAGCTCTCACCTTTCAAGGACATCTACCTGAAAGGTCAGGTCACCTGGGTGGGGAGATCCTCCATGGAGTGTACCATGCACCTGGAACAGGTGAGTCATGAGACGTCATCTTATTCCCCTCTACCAGGGGCAGATTAAGACTGCACGGGGCCCCGGGCTGATATCAAACGGGGGCCTTATCCAGCCAGCATTCTTAAAATAAAATGATTGTTAACAGCTAATATAAGACTGTAACTAAATATTAATAATGAAAAAAAAAACGAACACGAAGAAGTATCTGTTTGAAGTGTTCGCCGGTATGTTACAATTCAGTGTGAAAACAAAAACTTTTAATTCCACTGCTGGGAATCGAACCCGGTACCGCTGGCATCACAAGCCATTACTCTGTCCACACGGCCAGCGGAGCTCGTCACAACGGAGAAATTTTAAAAATATAAACAATGATTTAAACTATGTTCTCTAAGGGAGGCAACTATATCCAGTTGTAGAGATAATATTTATTAATTTATTTTATTTATTATATTTCCAAGGGTTCGTGCAAACATATGTATACTTTTATTATAAAATATTAAATGTTTGGGGGCCCCTAAAGCCCGTTCAGCCTCCCCCCTTAATCCGCCATAGCCCACTACTATTATCTTCTGTTGCTGTCTGTCTACAGTGTACCATTGCACCTGGCTGTCTGTCTATAGTGTACCATGCACCTGGCTGTCTGTCTATAGTGTACCATGCACCTAGCTGTCTGTCTATAGTGTACCATGCACCTGGCTGTCTGTCTATAGTGTACCATACACCTGGCTGTCTGTCTATAGTGTACCATACACCTGGCTGTCTGTCTATGGTGTACCATGCACCTGGCTGTCTGTCTATAGTGTACCATGCACCTGGCTGTATGTCTATGGTGTACCATGCACCTGGCTGTCTGTCTATAGTGTACCATGCACCTGGAACAGGTGGGCCATGAGACATCATCTAATTCCTCTCTTATCTTCTGATGCTGTCTGTTTCTTTGTCTTAGTTAAAATGTATTATCAGTTCTTATTGATTAGCAAAAATTGTTCCATTAAATTTTAAGATTAACTCAGCTACAGTTTTTTTTGGTCTTGTGATAATCTGCTGTGGACACAGACAACTTTTAGATTCCATGTTTATTTACTTTCAAATCTAATTACCCTTTGACACTTGAAATGAAATTATTTCACTAAAAAAAATATTTACCTAAGTGTTATCAAAATTAATTCATGGGCTTTTTAAAATAAAATGACAAATTTCCTGTAATAATTCTCTTGTGCGTGTTATGGTATCCAACTATTCGGTATGTCCCAGGAGTTTGACGGCACGTTAAAGAAAGTGATCACAGCCAAATACCTGTTTGTGGCCAGGATCCCAGAAACCGACACGTAAGTCAGTTGAACGTTTGTTTTCACAATTGTATTGGTTTTTTTTTTAGTAGGTTATTGTGTAGCAGCAGGTAAATCACGTCTGACGGCTGATAGCGTTTGATTAGTACAGTGCGCTTATAAATGTTCCTGCTCACTCAATAAATGTATTGCTGAAGCTATAAATATATCGCTGAAGCTATAAATATATTGCTGAATATATAAATATATTACTGAAGCTATAAATATATCGCTGGCGCTATAAATATATCCCTGACGCTATAAATATATCACATAAACACAAGCCCTCAAAGAGGAACTAGCATTTTGTCGAACCCAGGCCAAAAGGGGGTCACGGGTTTGAGCCTCGGTGCTGGGGTATTGTGCTAAAAACACAATCCCTCGCTCGTTAGTGGTGGCTCAATGAAACCAGTGAACGCTACTTCACTTCTCCCATAGACTGTCATAGTCCGAAAGGGGTTATTATTGTTATTTATTAAATTTATTTCTTTAGTTGCAATTTAAGTAATTTGAAAAAAAAATTTTTGTACATGCCCAACAAGGAAATTTCGTATCAATTTTAATATGACATGAGTCTTTTAATTGGACTGTTATTTATTGTTCAAGTTAATTAGCAAATAATTTTTCCAGAATTAAAAATCAAAAAGCCTAAAAAAATTTACCCTCCCCCACCTTAAAAATGAGATTAATTGTGATATATATAGATATAAAATATAATTCAAAATAATGACAATAATCATGATTTATTAAGATATAAAAATAATTTTTTATAGGAAATTTATGTTTGTAAATATATGTAAATAGTATGAATCCTGACACAAACCCTTTCTACCAATAGGCCATTTAGAAAGCCCCGTTCAATATTATTGTTTAGGAAACATTTATTCAGTAAACAATTTTTTCTATAACTTTTCAGAGCTGGTGTTGTCAATCCCTTAGATCCACAAACTCCTGAAGAAATTGAGTTGTTCCAACTGGGGGAAGGTGAGTGAAGGAAAGACCACGCCACTCATGGTTCTGTGTTGTGATCTAACAATTGGGGGGAGGTGGGTGATGGAGGTATCATACCCCTCAGGGTTCTGTGTTGGGATCAAACAGTTGGGAGATGTGGGTGATGGAGGTACCATACCCCTCAGGGTTCTGTGTTGTGATCCAACAATTGGGGGGAGGTGGGTGATGGAGGTACCCTACCCCTCAGGGTTCTGTGTTGGGATCAAACAGTTGGGAGATGTGGGTGATGGAGGTACCATACCCCTCAGGGTTCTGTGTTGTGATCCAACAATTGGGGGGAGGTGGGTGATGGAGGTACCATACCCCTCAGGGTTCTGTGTTGGGATCCAACAACTGGGAGGAGGTGGGTGAAGGAGGTATCACTCAGGGTTCTGTGTTGGGATCCAACAACTCACACTTGAGGCTGATGATCAAATAAAATGACTTCGTGGTTTGACCTGCAATGATAGTTTTTAAAATTCATTCTGACGGAATTTAAATTCAAGAACTATTGACAAGAAACGCCCCATTTAACTTTAAGCTCTGCAGCTGTGCTACCATGCTGATAGCTGATAGAAACAGCGCAGCAGTTTACAGTAACCCTGCAGCAAGTTTCAATACACCTAACGTATGTGTGTTCACGTACAATTCTGCAAATAATATTTGATGCTCTACAACTTTTAAAATGTGTATAATATTTCTTTGCACATGAACCAACAATTCTTAGAGATACCATTTTTTAAACAGTTGTCACTTTTTTTTAAAAAAATTGTTAACGTACAATGCTCTGAGCATGTAGGCTACTACAACTCATTGTAAATGTACAAGGCTCTAAGATTGTAGGCTACTACAACTCATTGTAAATGTACAAGGCTCTAAACATGTAGGCTACTACAACTCATTGTAAATGTACAAGGCTCTACACATGTAGGCTGCTACAACTCACCATCAAATACTAATTACTTATCATTCTGAAAGGTGTACATATTTTTTCAGCAAACATTTGAACATAAACATTACCAATGCCCATGTCACTGTCTCCGTAACGCCGAGGGACATAGTACAACAGTCCATAGCAGTTCAAAAAGCTTGTGGTGTTTCTCGCGGTAAAATATTATATTGTTAAAGCTTATATTTTAATTTTGGAAAAGGGAACGATGTAAAATGAGGATTTGAGGGTTTTTAATTATAAAATACTTTGTGAACATTTCAGTGAGTTTAATATTTTGTAGTGACTTGGGCTTTTGAAATTAATTAGAATATGAGACAATTAATTACTTCTGATTTCAGCAAATTCGATGGATGCCTATTTTGTACTTCTTTGAGAAAGTTCCGAGAACCCCCTATGACCTCAAGGTCATGGGACACGCACACCATCTTTGTATGTTTCATGTTGATTATTATATGTGAATAACTATTTTCATGTGAATCGCTGTGAGCCCATCTATTTGCCTGGGTGAAGCGCTATATAAATCATCAAACTATTACTATTATTCCTTGGGCTTGTTACAGAAAGCAAAAAAATGCGTCAGAGGGAAGGAGTAAAGTCCCTTCTCAAAACTCCCCCAACTGAAGACGAGAGGCTGACGATCCACGACTTGTTCCTATCCACGGTGGATCTCAAGTTAGTACATCTTGGATCAAACAATTGGGAAGACAGGGGCTTAAATACAAAACATGGTTTTCGCATATCTGGCTGAGACTATTTTGTATGGTTTCAGGCATTCTTACTCCTGTCAACATCTTTGATTGACATACTACATTCTTACTCCTGTCAACATCTTTGATTGACATACTACATTCTTACTCCTGTCACGTCTTTGATTGACATCCTACATTCTTACTCCTGTCAACATCTTTGATTGACATCCTACATTCTTACTCCTGTCAACGTCTTTGATTGACATCCTACACTCTTACTCCTGTCAACGTCTTTGATTGACATCCTACATTCTTACTCCTGTCAACATCTTTGATTGACATCCTGTAACTAAAATCTTCTAAACACACTGATGTTGAATTTAAATAATGTATGGAAAATGGGGGGAAAGCTACAAAAAGGCATGGACTGGTGACTTGTATGTTTAAGAGATTTAGACAGGATTATGAGACAGGGCTGCTGCAATCAAAAATGCTTTTTTAAAACTGCAAACAGCATTTGATTTTTGACACTTGGGAACTTCAGCTACAGTTTCTTTGTCAAGCAACATCACAGATTAAGATAAGATTATTGGCTACCTTATATCAAGTTTGACACCAGCAGGATTCAAATTCCTTTAACTTTTGTGTCTAATATTTTGTCATTCCGTCCCATGTACAAACAGGGCTGGCACCTTCAAGATCAGAGTTAAACCGGAGAACACAGTGTGGATGGAGGACACCATCAAGAAATCTCTCATCATTTGCCACCCGGAGGTAACTTTGATGTACCCGGCCCTTATCTCCACAAAATCAGTTCTGGAAGAATTATTACAATGCTTACTGTCTGGTTTTATGGAGAAGGGGAGACAATACCTTCAGATACTTTACAAGTGAAGGATAGGAATTTTTTTTTCCTCTCTCTCGCACTTCTAACTTGTTTGCAGAAAGCTGTGCACATCTATAATTTTCACAAAAAGTGATCACACAAAAATAAGAAGAAAATAACAATACAAAGATTGTAGTTTCATGAGATTCAGTTACTTTTTTTTTATATTAGCTCTTAGAATCATAAGTACGAAAATGGCTGTATTATGTTCAAGAGGTTAAAATATACATCCTGAAAAAAATCAAACAGTAATGGAAACCCTGGCTTTACTGACCTTTGACCAATGGCAAACAGTGATGGAATCCCTGGCTTTACTGACTTTTGACCTATGGCAAACAGTAATAGAATCCCTGGCTTTACTGACCTTTGACCTATGGCAAACAGTGATGGAATCCCTGGCTTTACTGACCTTTGACCTATGGCAAACAGTGATGGAATCCCTGGCTTTACTGACCTTTGACCTAAGGCAAATAGTAATGGAATCCCTGGTTTCACTGACCTTTGACCTACGGCAAACAGTAATGAAATCCCTGGCTTTATTGACCTATGACATGGCAGTAACACCTGGGAGTCCCCAAAAATATTCAAATTCTATAAGAATACAGCTCCCACACCAAAACAAATAGCTTAGCACAAATAGAACTCACAAACCTACTTCACATGGTCCAATAAATATTATAAAAGTTCTTTGATCTTTTGAGAAACCAGCTTTGCCAGTTATCATTCAATCGACTGTCAAGACTTTCATAACAAATGCAGGCATTGAAAGAGAATGTAATGTATTTTTTTTTTTTTTTAAATACTTTCAGAAAAAGTTGTCAACCCATCTGAAATGTCCCAAGAAATATTAGCACCGGCATTATCACCCACCAGCAGTAATTTGGTGTCAGCTTCTTCCCACTCTTAGAAATTGTACTAATTCAATTTTTTTGGTTTTCTTTCTCCACTTTCTGTCAAAAGCAAAGGAATCTGTACAACAAAATATTTGGTGGCTTCCTGATGAGGAAGGCTTATGAGCTGGCCTGGGCCAATGCTTCCATTTATGCGTAAGTTGAACAGCATTCTAATTTGGAAGTTGATTTTTATTGCATGTTTTTGGTTTTCAAGGATATGAACCTGCGTGTTGTTGTTTTCGTCTTTAAACTTTTACTTTTTTTCTATAACTGCAGCTCTTAAAATATTCCCTTAACAGGAATTTTTTTTATTTTAAATTAAGTCACTTAATTTATTATTATTTTTTAAATTATTATTTTTTAAATTATTATTTTTTAAATTATTATTTTTTAAATTATTATTTTTTAAATTATTATTTTTTAAATTATTATTTTTTAAATTATTATTTTTTAAATTATTATTTTTTAAATTATTATTTT
>MUZC01000188.1:0-49712 GCA_002072015.1 Radix auricularia | reverse complement strand
CAGACATACCTGCTACTTGTCTGGGCCTGAGGTTGAACAACTTGGACATACCTGCTACTTGTCTGGGCCTGAGGTTGAACAACACAGACATACCTGCTACTTGTCTGGGCCTGAGGTTGAACAACACAGACATATCTGCTACTTGTCTGGGCCTGAGGTTGAACAACTTGGACATACCTGCTACTTGTCTGGGCCTGGGGTTGAACAACTTGGACATACCTGCTACTTGTCTGGGCCTGGGGTTGAACAACACAGACATACCTGCTACTTGTCTGGGCCTGAGGTTGAACAACTCAGACATACCTGCTACTAGTCTGGGCCTGGGGTTGAACAACACAGACATACCTGCTACTTGTCTGGGCCTGAGGTTGAACAACTTGGACATACCTGCTACTTGTCTGGGCCTGGAGTTGAACAACACAGACATACCTGCTACTTGTCTGGGCCTGAGGTTGAACAACTTGGACATACCTGCTACTTGTCTGGGCCTGGGGTTGAACAACTCAGACATACCTGCTACTTGTCTGGGCCTGGGGTTGAACAACTCAGACATACCTGCTACTTGCTAAGGAGGAAACTATCCAGCATCTCATATTTTTTATCCTGCCATTTTTTGTTTTCTGAATCCTAATTTCCTGTGCACTGATATTCCATATCATTGGTCTCAGTATTAAGATTCCTTTTTAACAAAAAAATATTCCAACAAGGGACAGCACTTTTGGTGCAGGGACAATTTTGAATGCTCTGGCTGGCTTGGTCACCACATGGGCAAGCATACTCGTATGCTGCTGTGTAAGATGAACTGTCTCAGATAGGGATAATTGATAATGATTATAATAAATACCTTCTCGCCTACAAAGATATAACTTTAGTGATCTCACAATTGATGACAACAAACAAGAATAGTGTAAAGTTAAACGAAATACAAGTTTATTTACATTATGTATTATATATTCAGAATAATCATTAATTGATATATAGTATACAGTGGCGTAGCGAGGGGGGGGGGGCGAATGCCCCCGGGCGCCACGTTAAGGGGGCGCCAAAATGAGTATTAAAACTAATTATTTAATTTCATTTTAAAGTAAACTTATGTATCCCAAATACGTTTGCAAGATTGAATATTGGAGCTCCGAACATATCTTTATTACAAAACAGTAGTTAAACAAGATTTAGGCACCCCCATTGAGCGTTAAGGGGCGCCATTCTACTCAAAAATAAATGACACATCCTAATGTAGGATTGCTGATGTGTTTTTTTTAATTTAAAAAACTGTGAGTTGATGGTAGTGAGCAGTAAGAGACCAATACGATTCTTTTAATAGAGCTACCAGAGAGACACTAAAAGCAACCAAAATTACCAAGAAAAGAAAATGAGAGACTTAAAGCAGTGGTTCTCACCCTGTGGTCCACGGACCACTAGTGGTCCGCGAAGATTTGCCAGGTGGTCCGCGAGAGAAGCATGAAATTTACGCACTGTACGATTAATCGAGAAAGACTAGCAAGTAAAAGAATTAACGCAGACTTAAATATATTTCTGATCTGGCCATAATGGTTTTTAATTTTATCAAGCTCGTCTATTAATTTCTCGTCTCTTTGATTTCTTATGCTCGAATATGAATCTTGAACGTTAACAGTTACTAATGTATACTGAAGTTCGCTGGTTATCTGACTGTTATAATTACGCGATGACGTAAGAGATTTTCATGTAGAAATAACTCAAAGCTTGTTGATAGTTTGAACCATAGCTAATGGGTTGCTATTCTGGCTTACTTGGCTGAAATTTTTGAAAAGCTCAATAAACTTAATTCCACTCGGCAAGGAAAGCAGATACATTACATGACTCTCGGTGACAGAATGTCTGCTTTTACGAAAAAGCTTGATATTTGAAAAAAAAATTATTTCAAGGTAACTTTGAGATGTTTGACAAATTGTACGAAATCACCAAAAAACCAGAAAATGCAGATATAATTTTTAGTAGTGGCCCGTAGTTAAGGCACATATTTTTCAAGTGGTCCTGGAATCTCAAAAGGTTGAAAACCACTGGCTAACAGAATGGTTAATACGCGTCCATTTGCTGCATGTTGTGACTCTTTAAAAAGATAAATCGTACCTCCCCAATTCTCATGTGGAGGGAGTAAAGTGGGAGAGGGGAGGGAAAGTCTCTCCTCTCACGGGCTTGTATCGGAGTGTCAAAGCAAGTTGGATTCCTTTCATATGAAACATTAGGCACCGCCTTTCTTTCCTGTCCATCGTCGATAAAACTTGTTGCTCAGTAGGATCAACTGTTAGAAAAAACACCAACAAAATGCCCGAGAAAATCTAGGTTTAGTATCTTATTTATCACCGGAAATCCCAAAATGAATGTATCCACCTAATTACATCGACTGTAAGGAATCAGCTGTTGAGTGAAATCAGAAAGCACAAGTACTACGGTATCTTACTTTACTCCAATCGATCTTGGACACAGGAAAAGCTTTCTCAAGTCATCAGATTTGTGGATGTGGATTTACAAACTAAAAAGTAACTATCAAAGAATCATTTTCAGATTTTGCAAAGATACATTCCAAAGACGCAAAAAGCCTTGAAATAGTTATCGTAGAGAAACTGGAATCTAATAGCATACCACTATCCGACGGTCGGTCACGATGTTATGACAATGCTTCTGTAATGACCGGGAATGTTTCCGGCCTTCAACAGCGAAAATGTGCTAGAAATCACAAAGCATTGTTCATCAACTGTGGCAACCACAGCTGAAAATTTAGCAAGAGTACACTCAACTAAACATGATCCAGTTGTTATCACGTTTTGGAACAGTTAAAAGTATAGATTTATGTTTTCTCCCTTTCAACAACTCGTTGGGAAAAAATTTAAAAAATCACAATGAAGAGGGAGTCTGAAACACGTTGGATTGCACGATCAGAAGCTGTTACAGCAATTTATAAAGGACTAGATTACATGGCAGGGTTGTTGGAAAAATTATCAGAACATACAAATATGACGCCTGACACCAGAAGTGATGCAGAAGCTTTGCTGGTAGGTATATAAAACTTTAACTTCCTAGATTTTAAACATTTCTGGAACATCATACTTGATAAAATTAATAGTGTCCAGAAACGGTTCCAGAACCTACTGTGAGTTTCAAGGAAGCTTAATCTGATTTTGAATCGCTTGAGCAAGAAATTGTCACCATTCGTGTTAATTTGAGCCATGTTGCGGTAGACAATGGGAAAGAAGATGCACAAATTGGAGAATCGAGTTTGACAGAAGATTAGACGACATCGGAGGATGCCTTGCAGAATTAAAAAGAGATGCAGAACTTTCTCCATAAGAAGAAATTGCACCTGCTATGAACAGCGAAATTGATAAACCCCAACAGGAGATATCAATACGGATTTTACGTCTTAAACAACCTAATTAACAAATTTGGATTTTTACTAGACATCAAATCTCTTTTTGCTGAAACAAAAGTCGATACGTTTCGTTATAATTGCTTAGATTTTGCTAATTTCTACGAATTGTGTACAGAAATCAAAGACTAAAAAATGATGCTCAGTTCCCGGACTGAAGTTATACCGGAAACTACTTTGGATCTTCTCGATTTTATTGTTTCATATGGAGATGACGTATTTCCGAATCTGCGCATTTCACTTCAAATACTTCTAAAAATTGCTGTTTCAACTAAAAGCTGTGAGCGGTCCTTCAGCAAAGTAAACCTTATTTTGCCTTAATTACGTGCTTCAATAGATCAAGATCGTCTGGATGATCTTGCACTCCTTAGCATCGAAAGAGAACACTTGAGAATATCAATTTTAACAGCGAGATTGCGGACATTCAAATCAAGGAAGATCAATTTATTTTAGATTATGTCTATTCGAGTCATGTATAATTAGTAGAGTATTTTTTTTTTCAAATAAATTGTTTATAATCGTATAGAGAATTATTAGTCTGTATTGTATTTCATTAAAATATCATTTGCTTCAAAAAATGAACCATATAAACCGTAAAATTTCAAATTTTTCTTGGGGGCTCAGTGAGACCCCAAAATTTTTCGGACCGTCAAGGGGCACAGAATTTGTGTCTTGCCCCCGGGCGCACATGACCCTAGCTACGCCACTGATAGTAAAGTTAACTGTCTTATTCAAGACTTACTCTAATTCTATGCAATGAAATTAACCTAATCCAAGTCTCCCATGATTAAGTACTAAAGATAGCTTTTATAAATTCCCTATAACATTAACATCATCATTAGGCTTCTGCCCTTATAACTAGCGTCCAATTCTATGGTACTTAAAGGTTAAATCTTCGTGTCCTTACGAGGCGCTATAATTGATACTTCAGCTGATGTCCTTGAGGAGTAGTTCTGGTCTATACTCGGTGGTGCTGAACCGTGGGTCAGGCTGACTCCACTATTTAGTGATTGCAGGTGACTCTGTGGTGCTGGTCCTTTGGAGCAGGCTGACTCCACTGTTGAGTAATTGCAGACGACTTTGTGGTGCTGATCCTTGGAAAAGGCTGTTTCCACTGTTGGATGACGGTATAGATAAATTCCTGCTGGACTTCGCTGGATACACAAGATAGTTCTCTTAAAGAGTATGAGTATTCACTTCTGTTTATAAGCGACTTCTGAAAACGAGGAGTTTTCAGGCTTCGATCAGCACGAGTGTGCTCGTGGCTAATCGGCTTCAACCCTCACCTGGGAATGGCGGATCGGCATCAGCCGGGTACGGGTATGTACACCGCTGGGTGTAGATGATCTATCCGGAATCGAGGATGACCGTCTCTAGACTTGTTGGGTGGGTGATTCTCATGGCTTACCAGGGTGATTTTGTCCTTGGCCTGATGAACACTGTTGCAATACTCTCATCTGGTACCGGTTGTATAAGATTAGTGAATCTTGGCTTTCCCGTAACCAGGGACCAGATTCTATGAAATAAGGTATAAACTTTAGTAGTTAATCCGTATTAAACTACTAGGTGTCC
Organism: Radix auricularia; assembly: GCA_002072015.1. NCBI lineage: Eukaryota > Metazoa > Mollusca > Gastropoda > Lymnaeidae > Radix > Radix auricularia. Next base: position 44,731 of record MUZC01000188.1, on the reverse strand, counting down.
CTCATTTGACATCCGAGCTCTCAGAGCAAGGTGTCAAAAGGGAACCAAAGTATTCATAAGATAGTATTATATACAACGATAATAAAATACAAGATACCTAATTGCATTCGTATGGTTATTTAATCCATTCAAATAAATTCAACAGATCATAACTATAACTGATTAAGCATTTAAATATTAAATTATTAATTTGGCATATAATAATATTATGACAGTGTATTTAGTCAATAATTGAGGTCGTTCTTACTTAATCTGGATTTCGGAATGTTTGGTTCCATGATGATTACAATCTGAGTAAATACATATCAGTTGATTCCATCACCTCAATATAGGAGAATAAGGAGAATGGTTCCTCGCTCACATTCCTTAGATGACGTGTTTCATTTAATTTGCGTTGATTGGATGATCAAACATCAACAGTTAATATGCTTATTCAACTATACAGCCTCACCGCGTGAAATGGTGCGCCTTTAGAGATATTTCCTTTTTTTTTTTTTTTAATTATTTGCTGTGCAGTGAGGAATTGCGCGTTCATAAATTTCGTCACAGAGGCCCCTTTTTTGAGCTGATTCATCTCGATGAATTGTCAAGTGATGAACGACAATTCCTAGGGCGCCTAGGCGTTGATCTTAATAGGCCTCCGTGTATTCCGAATTTCCAGATATGCTTGCGAACGAGCTCAATTTCTTCGATCTAACAGTCTTCTTCTGTCTGATGATCAGCTTCTTCTAATTCGACATCTGGCGGATGTCTGCTTAAATAATCAGAGATATACTCAATTCGGAAATTGTATGGTTGTAAAAGAAGGGACCACCTCATTAACCTAGCGTTTTTATTTCTTGGATGACGATAAGAAAGATAGTGGATGATGGTCGGTTTGAAGCAGAAACTGTTTGCCGTATAAATAAGGCTGAAATTTTTCTACTGCCCATACTAGGGCTATAAGGCATTTCAGCTCCACAGTGGCATAATTCTTTTCTGACTTATTAAGTTTCCGGCTAGCGTATGCAACTGGAAAAAGTCGAGGTTCTGATCCTGGTCCATCTTCAGCTTGCATCAAAATTGCTCCAATTCCTATGCCACTAGCGTCTGTTCTAAGGATAAACTCCCTCTCTGGATTAGGTAATTTAAGAACAGGCCTTTCTGCTAATGCGTTCTTGAGCTTGGTAGATCCTTCCTCACATTCCTGGGTCCACTTTACTTTCTCTGGTTGATCCTTTCGAGTTAAGCCAGACAATGGTGCCGCTAACAAATTGAAATTATAATTGATAATATCAACACATTCCTAAGAATGATCTGACTTGAGTTTTCGTAGTGGGCCTTGGTGCTTTGAGCAAGTTGTCCACTTTCTCATTGTCAGGCATTATCAAGTTCTCTTGGATCATGTGACCGAGGAATTTCAATTGTGAGTATCCGATCATGCATTTGAAGGTTTGGCTGTCAACCCTGTCAACCCTGTAACCTAGTCAAGAGTGATTCTAGTACTTCCATATGCTCTTCCCAAGTTTCGGTAGCAACTAGCATGTCGTCAATGAAATTGAATAAACCCGGTTTTTGTATTGGATTTAATAATTTTCGCATCATACGGGTGAAAACACTGTATTTGTAGTTTGTTAGTGTTCTTAGGTAGCAACAGTAATACCTTATCTCCTATTTGTAGTTCTCTCTCCTTGGCACGTCTGTTATAATTCCTTTCCTGACGTTGGCGTGCTTCCTTTAAGTTTTCTACGGCTATGGTTCGCGCTAGTTGTAGCCTTTCACGCAGGTCCTGCACGTATTTAGAGACCGTGCGAGCTTCCTCTTCCAATTCCTCTTTCGTCCAATTTTGTCTCAGTATTTCCAAGGGTCCTCGTGGCTGACAGTGACAGCCAAATATTATCTCATATGGGGAGTAGCCCAGGCTGGCCTGCGGTACTTCCCTGTACGCGAACAAAGCGGCTGGTATTTAAATATCCCACTCATCTGGTCGTCCTTCAGACAGTTTCTTGAGCATGGTTAGTATTGTGGCATTAAACCTTTCCACGAGGCCGTTCGCTTGAGGATGGTGGACCTACGATTTAATGTGAGTGGTATTGAAGGTTTCATATACTTCTCTCATCAGCTTTCCAGTAAATTGGGAACCATTGTCCGTTAGTATTACTTCAGGAAAACCAATGCGAGCGAATACATTGAAAAGGGCCTCAGCTACATGCCTGGTGTCGATTAATGGTAAAGCTGCTGCCTCCGGCCAACGAGAAGCCTGACAAACCACACAAAGAATATAGGCACTTCTTTTCTTCGTTCTGGGTAATGGTCCCAAGATATCCACTGATACCCGTCTGAATGGCACATCAATTAGAGGTGTTTTCCCCCAGAGGAACAGGCGGTACTTGACTTTTGGGTGACCTACGTTGACAATCTGGACAGGAAGCCACATATCTTTTGATGTCCTGAGTTACTCCTGGCCAATAGTAGTAGTGGCATATTCGGTGCATCGTGGCACCTTGACCCTGATGCCCACTCATGGTCGCATCATGCCCGACCGTTAGTACTTCTTGCATGTGTTCTGCCGGAACAATAAATTGACTTCTTTTATTATCCCCTTCCTTGGGACGGCGGTATAGTAATCCATCTCTAAGGTAGAATTCGTGCTTTCCCTTATTGGGCTTTTTCCCTTCAGCGAAAGCGAACCATTTCGACAATGATGGATCCCTTCTTTGTGCTGCCTTCATTTCTTGTGGGACACTATTGGGACTGGTCTGTAAATTGTCCTCCTGGTCCATCGATCTTGTTAGGACTGGGGCTGCTATGGCTGGATATCTTGGTTTCCCTAGGTACACATGTTTGCAACACAAGATGAGATCATACTCAGGGTCCTCCATTGCAGCCGCCCTTATCTTTCCCCTCACATACCGGATTTCCACAGTGATGTAGGCCACCGCTAATGTCGCTCTGGGACTCGTTCGATCGAGGTACTTAATATCCATCTTCTCACCCGTCATGTCCTCCGGCTTGACTAACCTCCTGTGCACTATGACGTCATAAAAACAACCTGTGTCATTCAGGCAGATTGCCGTTTCACCATTTACTATGACTCTTTCGCAGGATGGGGGAAGGTTGTCATCCGACCTTTCATAGTCCTGTTCAGCTAGCATTGCTACTACCACGGGTCGTGGTGGTTTGGGAGTAACAGTTCTTACGCTAAATTGACTGTTCTTCCTCCTGCAATCCTCATTGGAGTGGGATGAAGACTGGTGATATTCGCACCAAGTGCGATTCTTGTTTGAATGCATAGCGGACTGGACTCTTTTCCTGCCAGGAGAAATTCCTAACTTCTTATTTATCGGAAATTTAGGTCCTGCTCCACCATCCTCCTTATATGTTAAAACGTTCCTATGATTAATGTTATCCCTTCTCCTGATACTATCTTTACTTTCCCTCATGGTGTCACCCAGTACCGTTGCTCATGGTGTCACCCAGTACTGTTGCTCATGGTGTCACCCAGTACTGTTACTCATGGTGTCACTAGGGTTGGTGTCACCCAGTACTGTTGCTCATGGTGTCACCCAGTACCGCTGCTCATGGTGTCACCCAGTACCGTTGCTCATGGTGTCACCCAGTACCGTTGCTCATGGTGTCACCCAGTACCGTTGCTCATGGTGTCACCCAGTACTGTTGCTCATGGTGTCCCCCAGTACCGTTGCTCATGGTGTCAACCAGTACCGTTGCTCATGGTGTCAACCAGTACCGTTGCTCATGGTGTCACCCAGTACTGTTGCTCATGGTGTCACCCAGTACCGTTGCTCATGGCGTCAACCAGTACCGTTGCTCATGGTGTCACCCAGTACCGTTGCTTATGGTGTCAACCAGTACCGTTGCTCATGGTGTCACCCAGTACCGTTGCTCATGGTGTCAACACCTCGCAACTTCTTCCGAGTCCGCCAGTGCCTAATAACTGGAACATAAAGAACTTTACACTTTTGTGTCACCCTTGTGATGGTCTCACTCGGCGCGTTCCATACCACCCGAACCCCTAGTGACGCCTCTGCACAGGACAAAGAGGCATAAAAATCCCCCATACCAGAGGCGTCACTAGGGTTGGTGTCACCCGGGGCGGTAGCTCCTGTTGTCACCCTCTCATGATTTAACTCATAGAACTCCTCCAAGTTTTCCAGTGCCAAATAACTGGAATATATAGAATTTTACAGCCTGGTGTCACCCCCTGATGGTGTCACCCGGCGCGGCCCGCCCTCACCGCACCCCCCTAGCGACGCCACTCCCCCATACTGAATTACTTTGTCAATAAAAAATAATTATTTAAGCCTGTCGTGGAAAATCTTCACAAAGAAGCGGGACTTCATCAGTATTTCTATTGTCATTTACTAAACTTAAGCTCTTCGTCCCCTAACTGTCTAACTCCATGACATGTTATGTATGGGTTTTGTGCGAGATACCAGTAAGTTCTGCTATACTTTGAACTGTCTCAGCAGCCTACGTTCAAAATCAATGCTTGATCACTAATTCACAATGAGTAGTGCGCTTTGGTACCCATCAAATTTGCGTTTAATTAAGCTATTCCAGAAATGCTCGCCATCAGAATCGTAAGATAGAGGCGTCACTAGTCACAACTTACCCCACCCCCCTCCCAAGTCCGCAAGTGCCAAAAAACGGGAACATGCATAATTTTACAGTTTTAAGTCACCTATGATGGTGTCACCCGCATCCCCTTGGCTGTGGCGTAGCTTGGACTTTTGCCGCCCTGGGCGATCTCCAAGTTGCCGCCCTTTTTTAGAAGCCATCCATAAATGACGTCACGCCCCGGGCGGGGAGTTGCCACATTTGTGACGAGAGGGAATGTTTCATAAATGTGACGACACATCAAAAAACGCGCAGCTTACATATTTGATTAATGACACTTTATTTAATGACGTTTTACATGGCTTCACGTGTGTTATAATATTATAGTGCAGGCAGCCTTACACTAAAAAACATACTCAAATGACTAAAAAAATTGATTTGAAACAAGCTCATTTTAAAATAGAAAATACGGTTTTATCGGGGGATGGCCAACGCTTAGTGACGTCATATGGTAAAACGGGTCTATGTTTTTATGATGACGTGTGACGAGGGGTGAGGGGTAAAAAAAAATCAGCCAAAATAACGTGAAGTCATTTATGGCTGACCCCTTAAGTCATTTGTATGATGGAGTTTTATAAATTAAATAAACATGAATAAATATTTATAATTGAAGAGAGATAAAGGTGGGAAACATTTTTACCATTGCATACCATACTTATGTAAGCAGTAATAAAAGAGGCCGCATAAAAATAAAATGATATACCTATAAATAAACACGTATAGAAATACAAGATACTTTTTTTAAAAGCCACCAGGAAGTTACTAAGGTTGCAGGTCCAGCCCCCCCCCGCCCCCCCCTTCCCCAACGAGGCAACACATTCCAAACACATTACCAAATTAATATGCTTCTATTTTGTATTTATAGATGAATGATTTTTATACAAAGAAATTGTACACATTAGTACGTAAACATATTTAAACATTTACTCTACTAACTTTCATAGTAGAAAATCGTGTATTAATATTATGCTATCAAATTTTCAAATTATTTGTAATATCTTGTTTTATGGTTAATATTGCTATATTTTAGGGTCATAAATCACTCATTGTGAAACGAAGATATTTTTTTTTTATCAACTTCAGTTTGGAGAGGCTCCCTTCACAACTAGCAACACTCATGGCAATAGTTGAGAAAAAGCAAAATTAGCAAAATTACAATTTCCTTTTGGGTATATACATATAACTTTCCAGTTTGCACCGTAAAAAAATGTCAATAGATAAAAAGGTCTTTCCCGTCGTTTTTCCAACGTAATGCCTCTTCTAGTAGTGTAGGTACAGCTATAAAACTGGGATCCTTTTCTTTCAATATTAAAATTTGCTTTATCATTGTCAAAACATTAATTTATTTGATGTGCAAATTTTTCATTAAGTAGGTTAGGCCTACATGGTTTATATGGTATAATATACGAATTTTACTTGCAAGGATATGCACTTGAATAAAGCATTCTTTTATTTTCTTTTAAATTCTATCCATTAATAAAAACAATTCTCGTTGCACTTCTTGTTCTTAAGATATAACCACGTCTTCTGAATTTTAACCACTAATATTTTCTACACAAATTGTTTTGACTGATATAACAGCGCTTTTTATTAGCATATCGCTTTGTTTCATGAAATGAGTTTGCATAAATTAAAAACAAAACAAAACAAACAAAAAAACCAGTTCCGACAAATTGAGATAACATAGAAAAGAAAAAGGTCGCATTGAATCAAGTAGCATTCCAGCTTCTGATCTCGTTTTACTCGTTTCTTCTTCAAATGTCAATTTTAATTCCTTATGCCTACTGAGGTGTTAATTAAATGGAAATTTGAATATTTTCATGTTCTTGTCATAATTCAAATTATTTGCACATTACTTCAATTCGATAGACGAAACATTTTATTAAATAGCCGCATTTTAATTTGTGCTACTTTAATGCAATAAAAATGAAATAATTTTAAATTCTAATAATTCCCTTACAATACTTTTATGAAAACTGAAACAGTAACATAAATTACTAGATCTACTTGGAAGTAAAAATGTGGAAATTCGACGCAAAAACTGCCGTGGCGATATTAATAGCTCATATTTTTCGGCACAGCGGTAAAGTGTTTTTGTGTGTTGATTTTCCAGACAAATCGATACTTTTTTTTAGCGATCTTAAATTTTTGAACGAGTTTGCGTTAGTTTTAACAACCAATGTGTAATCAAACAAATGTTGTGCAACCCATTATTTAAGACTCAAAATTATGAATATTTTTGTTTCATCTTGGTTTTACCCCATCAAAAAATTAAAGGGCGGTTGTCGGAAATGTCTGTACTTTTTAACTGCCCACAAACGCCGCCATCAAAATGTATGCCGCCCGGGGTGGACCGCCCCCTCTAGCTACGCCACTGCCCCTTAAAGACGCATCTCTTTTAAGATGCGGATTTTGGTAGTCATTTCTTAATCCACACCCTTAAGTGTGGGCCGCCCTTTCGCACCCCTTTCTTCGCCACCGGATGTATTGATGTATGCTTAGAATGTAGACATCGTATTTACTTCTAGTTCTAGTAAATATAAAGCAAAAATAAAATTACCAAACTTAAAAAAGTCTATCAAAATTATCAGAAAAACAGTTTGTTTCTTGAAAGATGCCAAGCGAAATTTAATATTGCTATAGTCTATAGTCGAACAGTAACTTCAGTAACTAATAACCAACATTAGAATTTAAGAGCCTGGAGATTACGTAAAAATAAACTTTATATTGTAACTTCTCAATAAGTTTGATGATTCGGAAAACATTTAATAGTACATGAAATTTATTATTTAACTGTTATTTGTTTAAAATCTGTTTTTTCAAAACAGTTTACGGGCACGGGGATTGAAAAAAAAAATTCTTATAAAAAGCCTATGCCTATGACTATGAATATATTTCTTTATGAATGTTAATCTGCCGTTCTGTGCTTGAATAGTCATTGTAGATTAGAGGATTATTATTTTTTTTTCAATAAAGGTAATTCTCAAAGATAAGTATTTAAAATTTTTTTTTTAGCAAATGTTCAAAAAAAGAAATTCCTTTGAATTTTAAGCTTAGGCTACATTAAATTTGGCTAAATAAAACGACAATAAAGCTTTCTAAAATCAATCAAACCTACACGTTTACCGCATAATAAGTTCATTAAAAAAAAAAGAAAAACGAGCAAATCGCAGCGCGTGAAGAATTTCCCAGCATTCTTTTATTCTTGCCCAAAATGGAGGATCTTTCGGTTGAAGTTGGTGGAAACAACGGTGTTTATTATAAAGTACGTTGGTTTTCTGCTGTGTGATTCACCTTTGATGGGATTTATTATAATAACTACTACAATGCAATATATGATTTTACTAAATTGTTTATTATTTTTCCAGAACCCTGCATTATTCTACAGTACAAGCCGTAACAAGCTATTCTCATTCACAAAAAAGTTCAGGCTAGATCTAGTTTTCTTTCTCTTTTCTGAGGCTATTTAACCAGCCTAATCTATAATCAGCTTCTATTTTTTAAACGTAAATATTAATATTGCTTAGGCTGAGAAACTGAGGTAGGGCATGGTTGGCGCAGCACTCAAATGACATTTTTAAAACTGTTACTATTATTATTACAGTAATATTGTAATATAAATTATAAGTAAGTTAACCAAGACTCGTCCAAGACCAAGTGGGAAACTTTGCCAAGTGTTTCCAAGAAGTACTAACTAGTCTAAAAAGTAATAGTAATAGTAGTAAGTAATAGTTAGTAATAGAATAGAATAGGCATTGCTGTGGCATAGGCTACATAATTTTTAATAAAAATACTTGAAATAGGTATAAATAACTTTAATTTACATGTTACATAATATATTTTTATAGTTTATAGACTAAGTCATAGACAGATTCATATTCATATAATAAATTATAATATAATATAATTAATTTTCATAGTTTTCACAACTAAATTTCAATTACCCTCAGCACTAAACTTTCTAAGTCACACTAAGTGCCATAGCACTGTTTGTTATTTTTGTCTTTTGTTACCATCATAATCATAGTGAATCATACCATGACATGACTGGAACAATTTATATTAATTGTGTTATCCAAATCAGTTGACCAAGTGAAAGAAAGTGGCTATGAATATGACAGTCTAGGTGGCATTGACTTCATTTATGATTTTAGGGAATTTTATGTATGCTTTTTTACGCATTGTTCTGACCACATTTATTAAAAAAAACTGCCATAAGTTATTGTAAGTATATTTGCTGTTTCACATCGCACTGTTGTAGAAAAAGCCAACTTCATCTATACATTTAGCTTGTGAGGCGAGGGCACTATTGTCTTTGCAATTCAGCCATTCAGTAAAAGCGTTAAACACCACTTACTTAAGAACCATTTTAATATGCTTTTCTGAAAACCAGCTCTTAAGCTATTTTTAACATTCTCTAAGGCCCCTGATCTTTGTTTTGAAATAGATTTCACCTAGGGGTCTACTGCTATGCATTTTGCATATATTGCAGATACCCATGTTACATATATTTTGTGTGTGCCAATTGAGTAATTGTTAGGACAAAACCAGTGGTAATATTTGATGATTTCATTCTTAAATTTATGCCTTGTAATTATTTATATGTTAGGTTACTGGTTTAATTAAGTCAAACATAAATTAACTTCATTTGAATTACAAGTGTGTGTCGATTATGGTGTTACGTAAGAATATCAAAGCCATGACGCGAGCGACCGTGACATCAAAGTGTTTTCTTAATGTTTAATGCCCCAGAAGGTTTTTGCAAAACTTCCGCCTCAATGCTGTAAGGAATCACCATATTGCAATCAACTGGTTATGAAATTAAAAAAATTGCGTAAAATGTATTTATGTTATTACAGTCATAATGACTTCATTTTTTAGGATAAAATGGTTATTTTATGTATCTTAATGACTGTCTTGAGTGTAATACTAATTTTACCTGTAGTTTAGACCTATTAGTTTTATAATAAAGTATAGCGAAATTGCATCTTCAAAAAACCCTGTAAAAACGACCAAAAAACTTCACGAATCGAGCGATTAACACTACCGAGGGAAACACCTGCCAATGCCGGAAGTTGAATACACCTTTTTTCAAGCACTGAAAAGTTTTTATTTTTCTGTAATTTCGTTTTTAAAGAGAGTTCTATCAAGGCACGCTTTGACAGAAGCGGACATGTGCACATTACAACGCTTCGGGGCATTAAAGGTTAATATTCAGGTCTATAAATAATAGAAAAATACACATCACTGTTAATGGAGATTGGCTAGTGACCAATTTTTATTAAATTTTTTTATTTGTTTAGTTTCCAAAGCATAATACCTGAAGTAAGAGGACCTGTTAAACTGCTAGTTAAAGTTAGTGAGGTATTTTTCCTTAGTTTAAAAAACCCACGCCTCACACCCTTCTTCACCCCGTTTGCTGGGAGGTCATGTTTACCTTTCTTGTGTTTCCTACCGGTCAACTTGTGAATTATAAATTGATAATAATAAAATTATAAAACTTAGGAGTAAACTTTAAACAGTGATATAAAATGGAATTTATTAAAATACCATATAATTTTTCAATCGCCATCACACCAGAATAATTGAATTTTGTGACCCACACGTTCCCCCATTTTCCTGTTCAAATAGGGTTTGAGCTATATGCGCTGTACCCTCCTTCAAATGCATAACAATTACATTTTTAAAAAATGTGATCAAGGATGCTGATAGGTCACGGGGTCATATGCTTTCATAGCTTTCTTTGTATTTATAAGAAACAGACTATAATTAATATAAATAGAAACTGTTGCGGCCTTGACTGTTGTTCACATCAAACGCCCACTGTATGTTAGCTCTCAGTGCCTTGATTACTAAGCCAAGCAAATTAAAATTTTAAAAAATCATTCCTTAGCCGTAGGCAAAGTAAACCAATAGTGATGACGTGTATATTATTTATATATCGGAATATGGAGAAAGCGAATTGAAGTCATTGTCGCTCGCGTCAGTCTCGTATGCTGCCCTGTATCTTAACCGTAACACAAAAAAAATGAACTCGGATAATATGTGTTTATTGAATTTGCGGTTAAACAGTCCTGATCTGAAGACAGGTTAACTGTTAACAACCTTACGGTAGACCCCTAATTTCACCACATTTTCCCATTTAATAAAATCTTTGAATATAGAAATCGTAATGTTTCAATTAAATCTCGGCCACACATATTAATTTCATCCTGTTTTTTCCATTGCTTGGCTCCTCTCATTAACATTCTTTTAACTCAATGATGAGGGAATTTACTAAAAATTTACGAGAAAAACACAAAATCATGTGACAATTTAGAGTTGTTGCGCAAGTCATTCATTGTATGGTAGCAAAAGTCATACTAACACACTTGAGTACCACACAGTGTGCTGTGATTCCTACAAGTTGCTCATTATGATGTGTCAATCTGACTTATAGGTGCCATCATGCACCTAGGGGGAGGGAATCGAACATTTTTGATGAGGGGGGGTATTTAAGAACTGTGAGGTCACATCAAAAGGCGCAAATGTAAATAAAAGTTCCAAATAAAGAAAAGATATAAATATATGATTCATTACAAGTTTATTTCATGATGTTTTAAATGGCTTCATGCCTGTTACAATACAAGAGTGCAGCCTTACATTAAACACATGCTTAAATTACAATAAAGCTTTTAACACAAGCTAATGAATTAATTAATAGGAAATATGCCTTTTATGGGAGGGTGGGAGCAAAACTTTTTGATGTATACCAAGTTGGACTTATTCCAATGCAGACATATACCCAGGTACTACTGTATAATATTGCAATGTTAAGATTTACACAAAATTAACTCTTAAAGCCGATATTACCAAAGCGCAGTAAAGCGTCCCTATATTGCACTCACGTTAGAAATGAGATCACAGAAAGTAAAACCCTTCAATGCTTGAAAAATGATGTATTTGACTTCCGGCAATGGCAGCCGTTGCCCGCGCTAGTGTTATCGCTCAATTCATGAAGTTTTTTGGTAGTTTTTACATTTGTTTAATATGCATTTTCCTATACTTTATTATAAAAGTAATAGTACTAAACTACAGGTAATTATAGTATTTAACTCAAAGCAGTGTTTTGGATGTGTAAAATAACCATTCTTAGTCTAAAAAATGAAGTCAGTATGACAATAATAATATAAATGGATTTTACACATTTTTTTAAATTCCATAACCAGTTGATCGCAATACAGGAAATCCTTACAGGAATGAGGCAGAAGGTTATTGAAAACCTTATGGCGCTTTAAAAATTAATAAAATAGTGGGAGTTGTCTGAAATGGATTTACTTATTTATCATTGTAGCAAGGGGTGTACGGGTTATGATTTTTGCAGAGTACTGAGTAGTGGCGGTCATGTTTTGCTGAAGTACCAATACCGAGTACTTAATGGTATGAAATTGTTAAAATTGTATTACATTTGCATTATGTTGCAGCAAGATTGGGTCTGGCGGGTTTCAGGTGTGTCATTATAATTTAAAACCAAATGGTAACAGGATAATGACATTGCACAAATAAAATGTTAATTTGTAGTTTGTACGATGCTCATTTTAATACTAGGAAAACAAAATGTTCTAGACATCTGCTATTCTGCGTGCATCTTTGCAGTTGGAGCAATTACGGCATAACTGGAATCGCCATCACTTTTGGCACCGATTGCTGAGTATACAGAGTAGCCGAATCTATTTTCAGTTTTTCCCTAATTATAACCATAATATGCTATAATGCATAAATATAATTATAAATTGCAATGTCAAGTTTTACTGGATATTGTTAAAAACATTCAGTCATCGTATAATAGTAATAATAGCACATTGAATGAAAACAGAAAACAAGAGAATCTAAACATAACGGTACCATAACTATAAGAATTTGCTTTAATTATAATTATAAATGGTCATGGTAGATTGATTAAAATTAATTGGAATTTAATTAATAAATTGGCCAATTTAAAAAAAAAAGCAAGATAAAAAAAAAAGTTTTATATTAAATATTTAATAAATAATAGTAAATAGGCCTATAACTTTATTTAAAATAATAAATATGCCATACTATTTTATTTACCTAGACTTAAGGAAAATTTTAATTTTCAGTTACAGTCCTATAGACTATATCCTTCCTTTCATCAACATTGTAAGTTTTGGGTCTACAGTCTAGATTTATCGGCACCAATATCAGGGTATCTGCAATATCGGTATCAGTAGTATGTAAATGTCCTGACGTTTAAGTCACAATATTTAATAAAAGACATTTTGACCAAAAAAAAATTCAGAAAAAAAGTTATCATTTAGATTTAAAATCTGTAAAAATTATATGTCCATTGCTGCACTGAAGAATTTTATACTAAGGATCTTAAGACAGCTCGTTTTTAAGGACAGGTTAACTGTTCAAAAAAAGATCTGTTAACTATCTGTCCGTATTTTTAAATCCCTTACATTAACTTCACCGCCTTGTCTGTCATTCGTGGAAAAACAAAAGTAAATAATGACCCAGTTTCCGTGTGAATGTTTGGTCTGAATCAAATGTTAATTTTTTCCAAGTAATTAAAAGTTCACAAGCTGAGGTGCATGGGATCTTTCCTACATTAAGCCAAATAAAATGTTGATGAATGACTATTGCTAAAAACTCCAATGCCTATTTGGAGAGGAGATGAGTGCTGCCAAATCTACCAAGCCCCAAGAAAGTTCTAATAGAAACATGAGGACCCCCCCCCACCCCCACCCCACCCCCCCACAAAAAACANNCCCCCCCCCCCCCCCCCCAAAAAAAAAATAAATAAAATAAAATAAAATATATATACAGTCGAAACCGCTTAAGTCGACTGCGTTGGGGTATGAAAAATGGCATCGACATAACCGATGTTCGAGTTAAAGCGAAAACCAATATGGCGGCAAAATTTTAACATGCGCTTGAAAAAAATTCTTTATGTACGTGTTGTGCGTTAATTAGTGATGGGACGATTAATCAGAATCGTATCGGAATATCGGGACCCTATTTCTTCACTCTTTCTTAAGGTTGTTAAGACAGTTCGTTTTTAAATTTAAAGACCGTTTAAGTTTAAATATAACGCCGTTTTGCGGTGATTCCCAGATTGAGCGATACTGATACTGTGCTTCGAAGCCACTTGCTTGATTTTCAAGCTACACAAATAAGTAACCTACACATCCCCTCATTGTCCCCGAACCATTCTCTTCCTAATCATCTTCTTTGGGTCTTACAATGGACTCAGAATGGTCTATCGTGACCTATATAATATATGACTCATGACAAAGCGAACTCTTCTCTATATAAACGTACACAAATAAATTAGGTACTCCTTTTGAACTTTTGAACCTTCAACTTTGACATATTTTAATTAATTCTAACCAATAGTTAAATGGCTTTTGCACACGGCAAATTCTTATGAATGAAACAATGAGAACAAAGCAGTAGTACAGTACATGTAATGGTCAAAATGAGGTTGAAGGATGAATGGTTGCCAATGACAACAAGTTTGCACACGGTACATTTTATTATTCCATACGATCCCCTCAGCTTACAATTCCTTCGGTAACTTGATGCTAATAGGACTAACCAACAACAATGGTGTGGGAGATTGAGAGTGGGGGTGGGTAAACTGTCTGTAGTCTGTTATATTATATATTTTAAAATCTGGGGAGCCTTGTTTACAGTAAGCAGCCTATGATTTTGGTATCGTCCCATCACTAGCGTTAATAAATGATAATGTTCATGCACGTGTTTTTGGAGTTTTTTTTNAAAGCTGGCGATTGGTCATGGGGATCGAGATAACCGATGTTAAGTGGCAAATTTGACCCTTTTTTGTGCTCGTGTTATGAGGTTTCGGCGACTTAAAAAAATCGAATTAAACGACGAGAAAATGCTAAGACAAAGAGAGAATTTGGCGGTTCCAATAAAAAACGTCGACATAATAGGGTGGTCGAGCTAAGCGAGCTCGAGGTAAGTGGGTTCCACTGTATTAAAAGTTCAGAAATTTGATTGCATTAAATTATATTATAAAACATTATTGCACATCAGTCTTGACTCAGTCTGTCTCGAGTGACGTTTGCAGCCTGAGACGTTTACATTACTAGGCTTAGTATTATGCAAATTAAATTTGTTTTGCACACACAGTCGACAACCCAACCCTCCTGGTACGAATCCGTGCACAAAATCCAGTTAAACACCCCCCCCCCCCCTTCATTGCGTACATAACATATGGATGTTTATCTTATATGTTTTAAATCTGTTTATTGAAATCCTTACAGGTAAACATTTTTTATATTTTATGATTTAAACAATAATCCTGTTGTCATAAGTTTTTCTGAAACATGAGCAGGCCAAATTCAGCTGTCCATGTGTTAAGCGCAGACCATCTATATTTTCCAAATGGATTAGGAAACAAATGTTAGTGGTTCCAAAATTTATTTTTAGAATCAGTTTCTTTTTGGGAAGCTTCTTAAGCCTACCTTAAGCTTTCAAGTCCATGAGGAGTTAACCTTGAGTGGAGTTTTGGGTTGTAAGTTACTGCTTTAGGTACTCGATGTTCAGTTAGTGCTGATTTTATATCTTGGGTGCTGTTTACTTTTAATTTAAATATTTCATTGTCTTTTCCTGTTTCAATTTTCCCTTAGTTTTAAATTTTGATTTGAAAAAATTTTCTTAGAGTAATTTTGATATCTCCAAATAATAAAATGAATTTTCTATGAATTCTTAGGTTATCTAATATTTTATAATTTTTATGAATTGGTAAGCTTTGGTTTTAACCATGTTACAAATAATTTAAGATTAACAAAAATGTGTAATTGCACACATTAGTTTATTAATCTGAAAATTAATAAAAAAATTTTTTATTGCATTTGCAGGCATACCTAAAAAGTTTTTACGAAGATGAAGTTTTGGTCTCATTTGAGAATAAGTAAGTGATAAGTATTTTAAAAAAAAAAATGTTTATTAAAAGAAAGCAAACAAAACCTCCATAAGACTTAAATCCAACATATTTATTAAATGTAAAGTGTCTTACCTGCTAAATCGAAATAATTATATATATTTTGTGTTTCTTCTCTTTCAATCAGCTGGCAAGCAGATAAGCGAGTCAAGCTGGCAAATGTGCGACTGCCACCAAAATCTGGAACCAGCAAGCCTGAATTCAGAGAGGATGAGAGAGTTGAGGTATCATATAATATTACGTCTGTCGTTAATCTAAGACTAAGATTGGTCCTCTTTAATCTAGAGCCTTTAACTGTACCTTCAATTTGTCCTGATTAGCTTATTACCTGTAATTAATTTTTTGGTTTGTTGCCTTATAAGCTGGTATATGGTAGTGTTGTTAATGGCTTAGATGCAGGGTAGCATACGAGATCTAACACACCGAGAATCAATGAAATCAAAGCGTCTTAAAGTTTTGGTATTTAAAAAAAAACAAAAAAAAACACAGTCAAGTTAAGCTAATAAATATTAAAAATATATATACAGACCTGCATTTCTGCCGACAATAGTCGGAATGCCGACAATAACAAGGACGGGAAATTTATTTTAAAAAAATATAATCTGCGAAAAATATATTAACAAATGTAATACTTTTTTTTCATAAATAAACTGCTTAACAACCCATAACAGCGCCAGAATATGCTCCGTGATGATTTAATGTGACTTTTCTAGCGCGACTCGTCTGCCGACAATCAGTGTCGCAAATTTATGTTGGCCCCAGACTTCGATAACTGCCGACGTCGGCTTGCCGACAATGATTGTCGGCATTAATAAAATAATGCGAATACGAAAAGTGACGACTGGCGCATATTTGTTTCAAGATGGATGCCTTTACGGTTATCGATCGTAAATCAGATCTTAAAGCGATCGAAAATGGATTAAGGAATAAGTTTTGATGGGACTGGCTCGAAGAAAAAGACAGTAATGGAGATTATCTATCAAAATATGTGCGAAAATTAAATAAACCTGGTGTAGTTGTTTGTGTTTACTGTGATTGTAGACTTGATTATAGCAAGAAAGGCAAATCCTTCATAAAAAGACACGCACAGTCTGTTGCGCACACATCAAAAAGAAATAGTATCATTAGTACTCAGGCGTTGCCAGCCATATTTAAAGCCACTGCAAGCCTAGAGAGGGGAGATTCTACCACAAGTGTTAATTCTAATCCTTCCAACTAAGCCCTGTGGCCGTATGGGATATGGAAGTTTTCTTTTTACTACTTCACATTAACTTTTTTTGTGTGCATCTTTTAAATAATGATGCAGGATGGTGTCATTCCATGGTTCAACTAAATATACATTATTATTTTTCAGTATATAGCCCTATGACTTAGATCAGTCATTTTCATGTTTTCCCTTTATTTCTCTTTGTTTGATGTTAACAATGGAAGCATGATGTCATTTATTGATATAAATTAATCTGCATTGTCTTTTCAGGATAGCTCTAAATTGAGTGTTTTAATCTGTTAATTCAAAAACATTTCCGGGGGGGGGCATGCCCCCGGACCTCCACTAGTGTTTCGCGCCTCCGGTGCGTGACCGCGCTACGCGCGGAGTGTCATCTCCATCAAAAAATAAAGTTCAGACAATCTGGTTAAGGCTTACATTCAGGTCTGTATATATAAAAATGAGTTTTTGAGGCATTGTATGTTCCCTAACCCACAGTGCTGTGGTGGCGTCAAAATGGGTTGGATATAAACAGTGTCACTATTACTATTAATAGTCACTTGCAAGACGTCGAAAAGTCACCATACTACCAATGAACGGTCAACAGGTCCTTGAATTTGATAATTCTTTTAAGTGTTTAGTACCTTCTTGTCATTAAAGCAAGTCAATAAAAATTACCACAATAATATCATATCTGACATTTTAAAAAAATTCTTATTTGGTTGCATTGGAAGATACAGATACACACGAGGGCACATATAACCCAAACTCTATATTGTGAAAGGAAAATTAGGGAGTCTGTTGTTTTATACTAAGCTTGTTAACGGTTAATCGGTTAGCCGGTCCTTTGTTCAGGACCGCAGGACTACGTACCCGAAAAGAAACAAAAACAAAAAACTAGCGGTAACGTAGTGAAAAAAACACCACAAGCCGTAACACGCCTTGCGCCTCTCCCTCTCGTTTTGTTACAGTGAGTAAAAGCGATACCACGATCCAGCTGACAAGTAGGTTGGCATTCAAGCCTTCAGTCTCATAAAAAACAAATTACGCAAACTATTTGTGTAAGAAGACAATAAATTTAAGCTTTATAAACTTTATTAAAGTCCCATTCTGTATGATATATTAATCTTCAGTCTCCTAGCTGTAAGCATACAGACATGACACGTTACAGCCTTGCTTCACTGACATACACAACTAATAGTACTAGCTACTGCTAAGGAATGATTTTTTTTTTTTTTTAAATTAATTTGCTTAGTTGTCGAGGCACTGTGACTGTTCGAGAGCTAACACAGTGCGCGTTTGATGTCAAGAACGGTCAAGGCCGAGGCTATTTCTATTTATATTAATTATAGTCTGTTTCTTATAAAGACAAAGAAAGCTATAAAAGCGTTTGACCCCGTGACCTATCGGGATTTTCTTATCACTGGTTTATAGTCTGTTTCAGGCATTTTTGAAACTAATGAAAAATATCTTGCTAATTTTAACGAACGATTGAACCGGTCCTCTTATTTAGAACAGTGAACGAGTCCTCAAAATAAAATATAAAAAAAGACTATTAACCATAACTGTTAAATTAATTCTTTGGATTTTTTTTTCAAAAATGCCTTGAATTGAGGGCAAAGCGGAAAGAGCTGAATGCAAGCGGGGGAAGCAAGCGGGCTTTGATGCCAATCAGGCAACAACATTCTCTTGTTAGTTCTCAAAACATAAGGGATATTAGGATGAGCGGTTAACCGATTAACCGGTCTTTTTTTGAAAGGTTAGCCGGTCCTCAAAAACGAGCGGTCTTAACAACCTTATTTTATACACACACAAAAAAATTCAGTAATTCTGGCGAGTTGATAATTGAAAAATAGTATGGCATAAAAAATGAACATTATCACTGTTTGCTCCTTTGGCTCAGGATTATTCTTTTTTTTAAAACCTCAGGGAGTTGACGGGTATTACACAAGGGATGTAAACATTTCACCAAGGGACAAGATTGTTTTAATTCTTTGGGGATTTTGAAAACTAAAGAAAAATAACTCGCTGCTGCTAACAGCCAATTAACCAATCCTTAAAAATGAAAGGTCTTACAACCTAAATACTAATCTGTGTATCTTATACAACTAATAAAAATAGGATATTTATTTTTAAAAAAAAATCATTGATAGTGTAGCCGAGTGGTGGGCTACGTTGGTTTGTTAAGTACTTGACAATTAACACAAACAGGTAAAAAGAAATGCATGTCATGAGAACTATAGTTTCTATAATAGTTGATTTATTGGTTTATCTTCTAATGTTGACACAGTAACTGATGTATAAGTAATTGAACTTTAAACTAGCAGGATACACACTATACAGTTCTACTACTGGCTATGCCCTATTCTACCTAGGTGCCGGGTGCAGAGTGATTCTCTCGGTGATCTCTCGGTTACTCTCTGGGTGATTCTCTCTCCAACCTAGCTTTCTCCTCCCTTATATAGTCCGGCTTAGTAGTATTGTCATATCCTCTAGCCGGAAACGTACATTTCCGGTCATTGTCTTAGAGGAACGATAATTGTTTCCGGCACCCAACTACATTGTGCTTGGCTGATGCGATAGCGGGGGTAATGTTCGAGCACTGATAATTGTCACCTCCCCCGAAAGCCAGGCGCCAAGTGATGCGTTTCCGGCACCCAAATACATTGTGCCGAGCTGATGAGATAGGGGGCATTGTACGAGGACCGATAATTTTTACCTACCCCAGAAGTGCGGCACCACATACACAACATTGTGCTGGCGACGGAAACTGTTGTTTCTGATTCCCATAAATCTTGGCCGAAATGAACAGAGGACCCTTTGTTTGGGTGCGTGGTGAGGGGGGAGCAGTTGGGGCGCGGGCACACTGCCACATATAGTTAGCAACCAAATTATAAGAAACCTTTTAAATGTTTAAAAAAATAATTAAGCATAGTCTATTTTATATGTCATTTCGTAATTAAAAAAAAAATTATGCATTTTTTATGGTCACCACGACCGCAATGAAAGGTCTTGCATTTAATTTAAAGGTGTTTGGAAAAGTGAAAGATGAAGAAGGATTAGCATGGTACCCTGCTAAAATCAAGATGCTGAAAGGAGAATTTGCTGTGGTAGCTTCTCCCTGGGATGCCAATGATATTTTGCCCCTAGATAAAATTAGATCAGTTAACCACAAGTAAGTAATAAAAATACAGAAAGTTGGACCATGTCAAACTTTTTTATTGCATAGCTTTCTAATAAGTGTCAACTAAAATGAAGTTTGAATTGCAAAGCTTTCTAATAAGTGTCAACTAAAATGAAGTTTGAATCGACTTATCTATAACTGTTAAAAATTTCTTTTTGACAGCCCCCCTATCACAAAAGAGTCATTCTTTCAGTTTGTGCTAGAAGTGCCTCCTGACTTGAGAGAAGGGTAAGTTGTAAGGCAGTTTTTTGAGTGGCCTACCAGAATGAAGCTTTGATTCTAATAATCCCATTATGTTTTTTAAAGAAAATTATTTTATTATGCAGACTGTTTTTTTATTAGTATTTTTTTTTATATCTCATGGCTTAAGAATAAGAAAACACGTCTATACTAATTTTACTTTTAGTTGTCAGGAGGATTTGGCCATTCAAGAATTCCGCAAGCACATTGGTGGTGCCATGGTCTCTTATAATGCTGAAGACAAATCATTACACGTATTGGTACGTAATAAATAATATCAGCTTCTCAAAATAATCTTCTCAATGTTGCTCATATTTTAATATATATTATATGTTTCATGTCAATGGTTAAACTTGGTTCGTTGAAATTGTATATTGATACAAAACATCTTATTTATGTCTCTAATATCAGATTTTATATCATATTAACTATTGTGGTATTTATAAAATTCTACTTTTTGTAATTGCAATTACAGAGCACCAGTCCCAGTGTTATTAAGAGAGCTTCCATGATTGGAGACATGTTTTTAAGAAACATGAGGCAAAAAGTTTTATTGAAGCAACGCACAGAGGAAGCTGCCAAAAAACTCCAGGTCTGTAATGTAACTCAAAATAAATTTTCTGCCAGTGACTTGACGTTAAAAAGTCCAAATTTAGGACATATTCTTACTACAACTTTTGTGTCACTAATGTTTTGACTTAATAATAATTTAAAGTAATTCAATAACCAGGGAAAAAAATGATCATTTATAACAAGGGTAACTTAACTTTTTTCATAAGTGGGCCGGGTAACTGACAAAATGACAAGCATGGGCTCCATAATTATTCTAGACAATACAATGAAAAGCTTTTGGAAATAAGACTGAAAAACAACATTTAACATTACGGGTATTTCCATCGGTTTGTGGCATTCTATGATCTTCTTTGTTTGTTGGGATGGATGAAGACCACTCTACACCCTATATAGGGGTTGTGGCCAATGTTATCTCTAAGGTACGTTGGTCTGTGTGCAAATCACAAAACCTTGTGTGCAAAGTTGCACAGCATTCTTTGTTGTGTAACATTTTAAAAAATTTGCTGTGCAGTAATATTAAACTGCTGTGCGACATTGACCAGATATCTGTACAGCCGCACAGCTAAAGGAGAAGATTGGTTGTTTCAATTAGGTGAATTCTTTAGGGACCAATCTTTGCACTAAGAGTATCTTCACAGATGTCAAGTCTTTAGTGCACCATCTTTCCTGGCCTGCTCTTCTCAGCTCTGCAAGCTTTTGTCTATTAGTTTCATAAGTCATACTGTATAATTTGTCACTAGGGGGGGCGTTCATTGGCTATTTACCCTGAGTAACGCCCAATAATAATCTGTATAAATTTTTAACATGAATGAGTGAAAGATTCGTTTTCAGCAAACTTTTTCATATAAAGATTTTTTTGGGTTTTCAAACTGTTTCAATGATGGATTTCTCAGAGTGTAATTTTACAGAAAATTTACTAAAGTTTTTTTTAATATACTATGTAACACTTTTACTGCCTATTATTATGCTAGTTTTCTGGCTTCTATAAGGAAGAAAAAATGCCCTTTCTCCCACCAATTCTCCTCTTATCCCTTGCAATGTGAAAATGATTTGAATGCATTCTTTAGTCAGAAATTATAAAATTGTTTTAAAACATATGATCATGCTGCCCCTTTCTTTTATAATCATTCTCCCAAGCTAGTTTTTACAAGTTTTGCATGGATAGTACTAAGTGTATGTTGTCTACTATGACACCGTTCCAATTTAATTTCTTCAGAGTACAAAAATCAGATCGGGATACATGGAAGAGTTTCAAGTTCGTGATGAACTTATGGGCCTAGCTATAGGCACACATGGGGCCAACATACAACAGGCTCGTAAGGTGGATGGTATCACAGGCATTGAACTAGATGAAGGTTCTTGTACTTTCAAAGTCTATGGAGAGGTGAGAAAATATAGCTACTAATTAGAAATTTGTATGTAAATTATGTATTATTTTGTTAGCCCTGACTAATAATGAATTTTTGGATGCATATTATTTTGTCTATCAACAATAAATTTGTTTAGTTTCTGGTGTGGTTTTACTTTCTAAAATAATGATTAAATTTTTCATAATCAGCAATTAAATTAAAAAAAAAATACATAAAACATATTTTTAAAAAAAGTTTTAAGTTTGGCTAAGGCTAATTGAGCAAATTTAATTTGATTATGTTAAATTAATTCAATGTACTTTCATTTAAAACAATCGGTAACATCACATAATTAAGCTTAATATAATTCATTCATAAAATTTCTCTGTCATAATTGTTTTATCTTTAACATATGTTATTACATATAAATATACTATAGCGTGTTTGACATTTTTTATTGATTGACAGACTCAGGAAGCAGTGAAATCCGCTCGAGGCTTATTGGAGTTTTCAGAAGAAACTTTTCAAGTGCCTAGAGATCTAGTTGGTACGACATTTTAAAATTTCATAAGTAAAACTTAATTTTACCAATAACTCTGTAGACAATCATAATCAGGAAATAATTTTTTTTTCCCCAGCTAAAGTCATTGGCAAAAATGGCAGAAATATCCAAGACATTGTGGATAAGTCAGGGGTAGTAAGAGTGAAGATAGAAGGAGACAACGAACACGAGACAGAGAGAGAAGAGGTATTATTGTGATGCATTAAGTAATTAAATTATTTATCATGTCAGAGAGACTGGACGATAAAAGCTAGTTTACTGGGAATATTTTCTGACTGTATGTCTTATCGGAAACAGTTTTATGCATCCTTCCAGGGTCAAGTGCCATTCATATTTGTTGGAACTATGGAAAGTATCAGCAATGCAAAGCTTCTCCTTGAGTATCACCTGGATCACCTCAAGGTAAGTTCATCCTTCAATTTAAATCATAAAAACCTATCGGCGGCAAGAAACCTAGGGAGTTAAGTTTTCCCCCCTTCTTATCTGATTCTCATCAAATTATATGCCACAGTGTTGACTTGAGTTTTATTTGCAAGTACAGTTGAACTATTTTTCTTCAGTATTTTTTTCATGATACCATAATAAAAGTGTATAAAACTGTGTATTAATTTATTTGTGGATTGAAATAAGTTAATTGACCTGATGGTGACATGTGGAAAAAGTTTTATTGCATATCTCTTGCTCTTAGAATGATTTCCTATTTTACAGCCCTCATGGATTGTAGAAAGTATTTTTTAAAATTGTTCAATAATGATGTACACCTATGTTTGCAGGAGGTGGAACAGTTGCGTCAAGCTAAATTAGAAATCGACCAACAGCTTAAGTCACTATCAGGGCCCCAGCCTGGTTCATACTTTCCTCCTCCTAGAGATAGAAGATGGGGATATCCGTAAGTTACTTTCATTATTCTTCTAAGTGAGGATAATTATATATCATTTTAAATTGATTGAATTATTCCCCATTTCTATGATTTGGTTAAAAAAAATATTTTTAAAATAAAAGATAAATAGATGTCAATATATCTTCAAGTTTACCTGTGAGCCACTTTTAGACAAAATAAAAGCAGAACTATTGGGTAAACGATATATGCAAAATATTGTCCATATTCTACATGAAAAGAAATTGTCTTTTATTCCATTTCGTAAAATGTTTTTCTTTAATTCATGACACAGAGAACAATTTGATGACCGAAGAGGTCGTGGCAGCAGGGGTGGCCGTGGTACTGGTAGAGGCCGTCGGTGGAACACAGATAGGCATGGTATGTTCTGTTTTTATGTAGGCATGGTATGTTCTGTTTTTATGTAGGCACGGTATGTTCTGTTTTTATATAGGCATGGTGTGTTCTGTTTTTATATAGGCATGGTATGTTCTGTTTTTATATAGGCATGGTGTGTTCTGTTTTTATATAGGCATGGTGTGTTATGTTTTTATTACAAATATTTTGCAGTTGCTTTTGGTTTTTTACTTTTGGATTTAAAAATGCTTTCTGAATTATAAATAAAAGTTAAGTTTTCCATTTGCATCAAGCTTTAATGAATTTGATGTACATTAAAAGTAAATAAGTTTGTATTATTTATATTAACTCTTAAAGCCCCAGAAGGTTTTCAATAAACTTCCGCCTCAGTCCCGTAAGGATTTTCCGTATTACGATCAACCGGTTATGAAATTAAAAAATTTGCGTAAAATCCATTTATAATATTATTGTCATACTGACTTGATTTTTAAGGCTAAGAATGGTTATTTTACGCATCCAAAAGACCGTACTGAGTTTGAAACAATATTTACCTGTAGTTAAGTACTATTATCTTAGTAATAAAGTATAACGAAAACGTATCTTCGAAAAAAAACCCGTTAAAACTACCAAAAAACATCGCGAATCGAGCGATAACACTAGTGCCGGCAACGGCCGCCATTGCCGGAAGTCGAATACATCGTTTTTCAAGCATTGAAGAGTTTTTACTTTCCGAGATCTCATTTCTAACGAGATTTGTATCTAGGGACGCATTACGACGCTTTAGGGATAGCGGGAAGAGACGCATTACGACGCTTTGCGACTTTAAGAGTTAACATTATTTATTATCACCTAAAAGTAGGGCGGGGGCGCGGTGGTCTAAGTAATAGCGAGCTGGACTACCGAACCGCTGCAAGAACCCGTGTCGCGAGTTCGAACCGCGGATCTGGCAAGGCCCCCGGGGCATTGCGCTAACCACACAATCCCATGCTCTTTAGTGGTCAATGAAACTTGTGAACGCTACTTCACTTGCTCCCATGGACCTTCATGGTCTGTAAGGGATATTTATTATTTTTTTTTTAAAGTAGGGCAGATATTATATATATTTTTTTAAAGAGTTTGATATAATGAAAAACTCATCACAATATACATATATTTATAAGCTCTGTTATCCCCATGATTTGTGTGTGGTTGAAAGAAGTGTTATAAGATGATAAACGCATAACTTTATCATGACAAGTTATCATACATTTTGTAAATATGCAAATCTCTGAATTTAAAATCATGTGGGGGGGACTGACAGCAATATTAATTTCACTGCTTAATCTGCAATTATTACCTGATGAATAATTTATTTTATTACATTCAAATGAAAATTTGATGCAAAGTTGATTTTGTTTTCAAAGTTATTAATTAACCATTTTAGAAGCATTAATTAGTGTTATTTTTACAGGAGATGATCCCTCAATGCCTGCCGCCATGGTTGGTGATTGGTCCGCTGAAGTAGACGAAGAAAAAAGGCAAGCAGGCTATTTAACAGATAGCATTCTAAGTGGTCGCGGGAGAGGTGGTGGTGCATACAGGCGAGGATCAAGGGGTGGTGGTATGAGGGGAGGAAGAGGAGGACTACCACCAAGAGGAACAGGTAAGATTTAGTTTTGGCAGTCTCCAGCTGTCAAGTCACATATTTCTATTACATACTTTGGCATAAAAATGTAGCCTTTTCTCTCCTGATAATGATAGTTTAGCTTGAATGTATTCAAGGTAAATAAAAATAAATTCTACCAACAAAAGATGCAATGAATTATTTAAGGTTATGAAGATGATGAATCCCGTGATCCCAGATCTCGACGACGAATGACAGATGATGATGATACAGTACTTGACAATGCTAGTGTTACCAGCCAAGATCAAGGTTTGCTCCCTATAAATAATTTTTTTTTTTAAATTTACGTTTGATGATGTTTAATATTTGTTTTAAAATGGCAATACTTATTAAAAACAAATTTTGATGAACTTTTGTTTATTTTGATATTTTTCTTTTAAAGAATTGAATTAAATTTTTTATATTTTTTATCATTTATTTTTGCATTTGTTTTCTAAGCAGACTATGACCAGCAAGACAGGCAGAGGCGACCAAGAAGAAAGAAAAATCGACCACGTGGCAACGGTGGCCAGGCTTCTGGAACTGAGACTGATACCAGCATATCTAATTTCAGAGGTGATAGAAGCAGAGGTCGAGGTGGTCGTGGTGGTGGGGGCTACAACCAACGGGGACACGAATCCGATTCAGGTCGTGGGGGATATAGGGGAAATGAATCAGATTCAGGGCATCCGCCCAGTGTATCGGCCTCTGGGGTTGGTCGCAGTTCAGTGAGTCCTGGGATGCAAACAGTAAACGGGGGAGGTGGAGATCGTCCCACTAAGCAGGAAGCACCCCCTAAAGATCAGCGGGACGGACGGCCACCGAGAGACACGAGACCAAGAGGGAGTAATAACAATTCCTCTGTACCACCAAGTGGACCCACACAGCCCCCAAAACAAATGGTTGGGAACCACCACAGTGGGAGTGACTCGGACTCTAAACTAGCCAAAAGTAAAATGAATAACAATAGTGCCAAAGCCAAGGAACATATAGTGAATGGTGCGGAATGACATGGATGATGTGTACTAGCGATTTTTAATGAGTGATTGTTCTCATGCCGAGCATTAGTTTCAAATGAAACCTGAGTTGTCTGTGGTTGTGAGTTATACAAGGGATTTAAATTATTCATGGTTTGTTAGTTGTTCTTAGTGATGCTGTGCCCAAGATTCTCCTCTTACTGCTGCCCCATACAATGTAGATTACAACTGTATCATGTGTGTATAGTATAATATTTTATGAGACTGATGAAATGAGTTTGGTACACATGCAGTATTGTGTATGTGTTGAGTGTAGGGCACAGCTATAAACAGATTGTAAATTTGATAGTTGTTGTGTTGGGTGTTTTAAACCCATTTTACTCTGACATTAGGTTGTTAACAATTTGTGTTAATTGACAGTATTGATAGTGCAGTGCATGAAAGAGTTCTGCTAGCTTTGAATGTGAAAAGTATTCATTGTATTCAATCATTATCATCCTACTGAAGTGTTAATTTTTTTAAAGAATGTTACATTTTTCTGTTTTATTTTGTTGCCTTGGAACAAATCTTTCAATTTTTTTTTTAAACCTGCAAGACAAATTGAGTTCATCTTAATCTAGATCAACAGATTGTGAACATTTTAACATGTGCATCACTGGACAACTGGAATGGAAGTTACTTTTGTTGCTTTTGAATCCTTTGGTCTAGGATGTCCACTCCTACTGAAGCTGGGTATAGCTGAGCCAATTTTTAAAGGAAAAAAAAAATGGAATGACCCACCTCAGCAGGCTAAAACACCAAATATTTAAACATGTCATATGCAGTGATTATATAAGGCAAGCAATTATCTTAGTATTAATATTGAGGAAACCAACTGTTTTTAGTGTGATAAACTTAACACACATCTTAAAAATTTAAATGTGTACCTTGAATATAATCTATTCTAAAAGATTCATGTCAAACAAGACTGAACTTAATCACATGGCACTAAAAATGTTGTTATATTATATTTTCTATTCTCTTGTGCATACAGATTTTAAATCGGTTTTTAAAAGTGTTTTTTTTAATTGAAAACTGGGTCAAACTGTTCATACAGATCACCCCATTTTTTTCTGAAATGTTTGTCTTTGAGAAATAAGTAGAACTGCTTGCGATTATTATTTTGTTTGTACATTTTCAAAAACTTTAGTTTGCAATTGCCTCTAAAAATGATCACTGCATAGCAGCTCTGCTGTACTCTCTGTTATTTAAATGAATCCTGATATTGAGATTGAAGAACTCAAAATGTGACAAGGCTTACCAATTTATGTGTACATGTGCTTTATTATAACTATGACTCCATTCAATCTTTCATATGCAGTAGCAGTTATATTCATATTTTTTCCATAATTTTTTTTGTTCTCTATTGTGAGTAAATTAAAGTTTTAAGTACAATACACCATACTTTCATTTGTCATTTTTTAAAAATAAAGATTTTTTAATTTGAAATTTGAAGCGCACACATTTAAAATAAAATTGTTACTGCATATGAAAAGTAATTTGTGACATAATTGTGCATTTTCATTTCAATCCAGCTACTTTTTTAAATCAGCAAAACCAAAAAAAAAAAATAATAAAAAAGCTGGAAAAGCGACAAGTCTGACCATTGTCATGAAAGTGTAGGTACCTGGACATGGATTGGGAAATGTGGCCTGAGTTAGCCAACAACCGAACATGATTTTATGATGATGGTTTAGTCTTAATGTGTAGAGATGTCCAGTAGTCAATGTGCCCCACTTTGATGCAGTGTTCTAAGCTCAAGCATCTTTTGATGCAGTGAGACTTTAGGAAGACTTGTGTCATTGAAAAAGGCATGTCTTTATTTGAAAAGCTTGCCTAATACTAACATACCGTATGTGTATGGCATTTTTTTCAATATCATGACCATCTATTCCATACAACATCAGATAAAATGTGAACTAAATTTGCAGCCAATTAATTTTGATGGGTACAAAAAAAACTATTTAAAAAAAATATTATAAAAAAACTTATCACAATTAATTGGCAACAGATTTAAGATTTGTTTTGGAACCTCTCAATCACTGTTCCATGTTTATTCAGTGCAGAGTTTCTTGTGAAACAGCCTGAATGAGTGGAATAGATGAAGTTAACCATTGATGTGATTATTAATGGCCAAACACATCATTTAAGGCCAGAGTCCAACAACAGTAGTTAGGACTCAGTTTACAGTTTTGATGACTCGCCACAGCAGAACTTAGGCTAATTTTACACATGCACATTTTTTCCATGAGTATTTTTCAAATCCCCAGTTTGTCTAAAATAAAGAAATTACAAAAATTAAAAAAATTATAAATTAAATTTTCCTGAATTTTGCTGTAGTGACTCACATATTCAAAAGTCGCTAACAAGGATAATGCATGGGTTATTCTCTACAAGTGACTATTTTTTTTTTTCTCTCTATTTTCTGTTGCGCATCTACCTATTTAGCTTAGTTCTCAGCCTGACAGCAATTGTGACAGCCATTGTTTGAAGAAATCTTAGCAGAAATTTTTTGTGAAATTTGAAATTCTAATGACTGGATCATATTTTAATATAATAACAATAAGAGTTGTCGTGGGTCAGAAATTTAACATATCTGTCGGAAATTGTCTAATTATTGTAGCAAGCAAGATTTTTTAAATTAAAATCAATTACAGGCTGTTGAACACTTATCTAGGTAATGTTATTTTTGTCAGATAACTACGAGAGCCGAAGCGGCAAAAGTTGAACTGCTGTTGCCAGCAAGAGCTGAGCCTGACAGTTCAAATTACTTATGAGCATTTTCATGGGATATATTTTTTTATCTTAATGTTTGACATAATATGGAACATATGCCATTTATTAAAAATAAATTTTTTCAAATTGTAAAAGAAATTTTGATATCCCAGTATAAAAGAATTATTTTCTTTTTGGCCGAGTCCTTTAAAAAAACACCCTTTCAATGTCTTAAATATGATTACATATGTACTGATTTTTTTTTTCATGTTAAAATTTAAGTTTTAAAAAATGATTTTGATCCTTTTTGAGGGAAAACAAATTTTCATGTTCATAACAATAGAAGGATAGCTAGACCAGTTCTTCTGTTTGAAAACATTTTTTTTTCTTTGTACAGAAAAATGTGAAAGGTTGAGGTTACAGCAAGCTAAATGCATTGCATGCTAACCTTTGGAAAGTCTAGCTTTGACATACTAATAAAATTGTATTTTATAAAATAAAAAGTGAAGATTTAGGTCCCCAATATGCAAATGCAATGCTAATGCTAACTACCTGTGCAATGTGCTTGAGTTGTTAACAGAAAATTCTTTGGAAGTGTTTTAATATCTGTTTTGCTGTAATATTTTACTTCAAAGTAGTGAGTTAAACTTAATGTTTGAAAATTTTCCAATGATTTAAACAAAAAACTAAAACTTAAAATATTTTTTTTATTGAGGCATAAATTCTATTTTCAAAACTTAACTTTTTAAAGAGAATAAGGAATAAATATTTTATAGGCTAAATTGATTGAAGAAGAGACAGCCTCACAGGTGGCATTCATTAACATTGCAAGTAGACATGTGACATTTGGCTGACACTGCATGTGATGACAACATTATTACAAGTGGAGACAATTGTTTAAGACAAGTCTTGGCTTGGTCATTTTTTTTTTCAATCTGATAGGGACTCGGCTGTCACCTACTTTTTACATGATGCTCTGTAAAATATTTTCACGTGGCTGATTCACATTCTGTATACTCACAAGCCCTATCATTTAAATATGATAATAGTAATAAGCGACAACTTGCAGATAACCATTTCACAGATGGGTTTAAAAAAAACAATATTTACTTTTAAGTGGCTAAGTCAGATACATATTAAATTGTTCACCATATTGAATAAGTTTTCTAGCTGC
Organism: Radix auricularia; assembly: GCA_002072015.1. NCBI lineage: Eukaryota > Metazoa > Mollusca > Gastropoda > Lymnaeidae > Radix > Radix auricularia. The sequence goes on along the minus strand of MUZC01000188.1, from coordinate 14,246 downwards.
AGAATGTCTGCCAGTGTTGACACATTTCATTGTCTGGACTACATGTCCCTGGAAGTGAAATGTTTGTCGGTTGACATTAAATGGGGTAAAGAATCTCACCAGAACAACATAACAGGAGGTTGTGCTATTGCACCCGTAAGGTGTAGCACTAGAAGAAAAGAAATGTGAACAAGCCATAACACTCTGTGGAGGTTTGATTCTTGATGCTCAGTAAATTTTTAATACTTTTTTTGTGTGGAATTGATGTAACAGTAAATTGTGTTTTTATATTAACACATTTAATTTTTAACGTTTTGGGGAAAACTAGTGACCTTATTAAGTAGTAAAATGCAAAAGTTTCTGCATTTTTTGTGTGTTGTAGATATCAAATCTTATCAAATCTCCACAGGTGCCCCTTCCCAGTTCACACTTTCTTTTCATTTGACCTTTTCGCAATTCACATTTCGACTCGAGAAAAAAAAATTGTCAAATAAAACATGCATGTTTGTCATAAAGACTTTAAATACTTAGATTCACTCAATTGTGGCTAAGATTGTGAACTTAAGCTGTTCATATGAAGTTATGTGAACCTTGTGATTAACTCTTTGCCTATTATTTATGGATTTGTAGACTATCCTAACCATTTTTTGGGAAAATTGTTATAGTAACAGTGAAAATAATCAAAGGCAATCAAGCTTCCATAACTGACAAGATTACTTGACTCCGTCACTTGTGGCAAGATGTGGTCACCCTACCCACACCACCGTCCATAAGGACAAACACATAGTAAATGTGTTCATCAATTTAATATTTTTGTTTTTACCAGTTCGAAATTTGCTGGATGATATGCTGTTTTAAAAACATTAAAAATTTAATTCAATCATTCATAATTTATTTTTAACCTTTATCTTAACTTTTTGAATCTGCTCATTGTGACACTTTTGAAAGTTGCAAGTGAAACTCTTGCAGCAACACTGAGACAATAAAATAAAACTATCTTACACTGTATGGCATTGATAGACAAGGAGTTAAATGCAAGGTGTTTTCTTCATCTAGTACCTTCACATAGCGCACTAACACTCTCACAGTGAGATCAACATTATTTTCTCTTGCTTTTCCCCTGTACATATTTCTTCCAAAATTTTGTAACCTTTTTGGTTAGTTGTGTTGCATGAAGGATAATTTTTTTTTTTTTTTAATTTGTTTTAAGTTTTTTTTTAACAAAATGATTTGTTAGATGTTTTCCACTCCTTGGAAGAGATGCCAACTAGACTTGAAACTTTTGTTTTTATCCTACTTAGTCTTCACCACAAGTTAGATTGGATCTGTTTGATGATAGTAAGTGAAACAATAACAAAAAGTGACATGTGGCACAGTTTTGAGGAGTAAAGAAAGAAAAAGCAAAGACAAGCTTTGAGATAAAAATCAATTTAATAATTTTAAAAAAACATGAGTGGGCCTAAAAAAATTAATGTGAATTATTAAAGTATGGGCTTCATCCACCAAAGGAAGAATCTCCTAAAAGTTTGCTTCTACAGAGTACTATTTACCTATCAAATTACCATTAGGTCTCTTGTAACTTGAGATATGAACTCCAGCTAAATACTGACCTATTTGGGGTTTCTTTAATCAAAGTAAATTACAGGTGATGAAGTCATCTCCATTCTCATTGTATTCAGATGTTTAGGGTTTACCTATTCTGATGTGTAGGGCTTACCTATTCTGATGTGTAGGGTTTACCTATTCTCATGTGTAGGGTTTACCTATTCTCATATGTAAGGTTTACCAAAGAAATGTTCCATCCATAGATCCTCAAACTACTTACAAGTTAACACATTCAATTATTTTTTTGTCCAGTATTTTTCCTAGATGTGAACTGTATCCCTTGCCAATGTGTTACAAGAAATTTTTCTGGAATAATTACTCTTAACGTTGTCTTAGTTACATTCATCAAATCGGTCATAATGACTGACACTTTGAATGGGCAAAGAAAGATGAATTAATCTTGAAACAATTGTCTCACCCTAATTTGGGGCCTACCAAATAAACCAATTGAACAGAAATATCCACCATGGCTAAATTAATTTTTGAGCATTGCAATTTTTGTGTGTGTGTGAATGTTACCAAACAAAACCGTGCCTTACAAGAGTTTCAAGACTCAATCTTTGAAAGTTAACGAGATGAGACCCTGTCATGACCAACTTTGATTTCATTGTTCCATCATTATGTTTCAATCTGATGTTTATTGGTATTGGTATTATGTAAGGTTGACTGAATCAATTGTCTCGGTCTCATAGGTGCAATGAAAAAAACCAAAAACAACAGAAATGCAAGATGTCCATCTATTTAATTATTAACAGTGACTTCTCGTTCAGCATGAGGGGTGAGTTTAAAAATGGATGTCAACATTGTGCTTAAAGGTTGTATTTAACATATTAAGAAAGTTGGGTAGCAATGTAATGTTTAAGTTCATTGTGTTAAAATAATCATCATTTTGTCCACTGATTCAAAAGGCCCACATGCCTTTAAAAGATAGGCAAGAAAATACACCCCCCACCCACCCAATAAAAATTTTACCAATTTATTTTTTGTCAGATTGTTTTTTTTTGTTGTTTTTTCCTTATGAGGGACACCTTGTATTACTGTTTAGAAAGAAGAACACAATTCATGTTCATACCATATCAGTACTTGTATTTTTTCCTCTCATTGCTCTTGTGCTTGTTATGATTTATTGACATGTGTCCCTAGTTTTTAACAAGTAAATTATCGCTTTGTGTCAAATGCTAAAAACAGCCACTGTAGATAAATGACTGCTGTAACTGTCCATCTGATTTGTGGTGAAGATAGATCCATTGTGGTTAGACTTCTCTGTTTTGTTGCTCACTATTACTATTGGATGTGCAATTTCTTGTTGTAAATTTAGCACAGGCACCATGTCAAATTTTATTGTAGTGTAATTCAAATGTTTTTTTAAAATTTGTTTTAAAATTACCTAAAAGCCAAGGAGTGGGTCTAGTATTTTAGAGTTATAAATTTGGGCTGAAAGTTATCATATTGTTCATCGATAAGAGGCCATTATTTTATCTTTTTTGTCTTCTTCTTTTAACTTGAATCAGTTTTAAAAATTGTAGTAGGATTAAAAGGGAGACAAAATGTAAAGTTAATCCTTGATAACACGATCACTATTATTTAATTACTGGTGTTTGGGGTACAATCTCCATGACAAGTCTTCTTTATTTACAATATGCAGTGTCCAATGCCATTGGCAAATTAAAACAAGGAAATCTGTGGGGGAAAAAAAAAAGGGGGGGGGGAGTAGTTTTGATATTTTATGTATTTTTTTTTTACAACTCTTATCAATCAAAGAATTTCTTTTTTTTTTAAATTGGTAAAATTGTTATTTATCAATTTTATCAATAAATGTAATTGACAAGTGGATTTGTCTGCTAAATAAAAGAACTCCCCATACTGCACAGGTTCATACTTGGCCAAATATATTTTCAGCACTGCATTGCTAGCATAATAATAAGAATAACTTGTAAACTATCCTAACAGGGGCAGTGATTGTCTCCCCTACAGTATTTGATGACATCACACCTTCTAGCAGTAGATAAGTTCTTTGATTTTCTTGATTGATATTTTAGTCTCTTTTCAACCTTCCCTCTTTGTTTTGAACATTTGTTGGTGGGCACAGCTTAATGAAGCCTTTTTTTTTTATAGACAATGCCATGAGTATTAACCAGTGTGTTGATGGTTAGTTTAAAAATAATTGAACCTCGTCTTGTACAGTTGGGTGGACCTTTGCCCCATCCGTCTTTTTTCCTGCTCTCTATTCCTAGCAAAAAGGTTTAGAGATTATAAAACTAGGATGGAATTCAACTCAACAGTTCTCATCTTGGCACTAAAACAAAAACTAAACTCAAGCCATTTCTTATAATGCCAAAAAAAAAAAAAAGCTTTTTGATTTTTTGCAATTTTGAGCACTTTTTTTGTGGACAGGTTTTGTCTAGATCAAGGGTCTCCAAACTTTTCTGTCGAAGGGCCACATAAACTGTCAAACAGCAGTTTGGGGGCCAACTACTAAGTTTTGTGGTAAACTGCTGGTAAAAATAGTTGTTTTTTTTTTTAGATCAAAAGGTCTCAAGGGGCCGGATGAGAGGGCCTCACGTAGTTTGGAGACCCCTGGTCCAGATTATTGGTTCAATTTTATTTTTCAAAATGACCTTGTCATGGGGAATGTCTCCGTTATCCAGTCAATTCTATGAATGGTGTTTTGATTAATGAGCCAAACAATATCCATTTGTTATTTCATGGATGACCCTAAAGAAAAACCCTATCTTGATATGAGTTATTTAAGATGAAAAAGTTTGGTCTACACTTGTACAAAGTTGTGCATAACACGGGTACCATACTCTTGAATACATGACAGTAATATCAATCTATTTTTAGTGCACAATTCAGGGTGAGTTGATGTTTGTTGTTTTAAGAATTCTCCTTTCTCAAAATCAGTTCTGTTATTATTCTGCTTTTGATGTGCAAATGTTTATTCTATAGTTTTAACCATACAAAAGTCTGAAAATTTGTAACAAAATAAATTCATCAAATTGACGGCATATATCCTGATTCAATTTTTAAACCCAAATTGCAATTGGCAAATTGTCATCTCCTCACCTACCAAGTCCACCCTTTATCAGTCTGTACTTAACTAGCCATCATGAGAGCATTCTAAGGAAACCAACCAACAGTCTTTGATGATTTTGTTATTCATTTTCTGTTGGTCTCTTCTTGCATAATTATCTTACCAATTTAAACAAACACTGCCACAATCAGAATTTGCATTTTCTATTGAAATTAAAATTCTGAGATGACTTGCCATCATTTAAAAAAAGGGCAATGCCTGTCAAAGTGTTTTGAAACATTCTTATCAAGTATAATGGTAAACAGGGTCCTATGGTCATTGTGCATTGTAACCAATAACAAAATAGGGTTAAGTCAAATTTTTGATATTTTTTTTTTCACTGAAAAATGTCTACTGTTCCTCAATCTTAGATTACACCCCTTTATTTTGTTGTCATTGAAATGGAACTGATCACTAATGATTAAGCCACATGGAAACAATTTAAACACATGGCTCTTATTATTAAAATTGAACTTAATGTCATCTTGGTTCAGGGATTTTTAAAAATACTTTGCTGTAGGACTTGGATGTGCTCAAATATCCTTGAGTAACTTTGGGGAAAATGTTTTATTTGCCACTCTTAGTTCCAACAATAGGACTTGAGATTTTTTTTAGCTGCTTGTCTTTTTCATGAGGTTTACTTAACTGTAGAACCAAACACATTTTATTTTTCGCATGTTTTATAAGACATTTTTGTCAATAGATTGTTTTGAGCAAATTGAACGCCATATCTGAAATGTAAGTAAGATAGTTTATTATTTAATCACAGCATGGGCATTTTAATATTTTGTTAACATTTTGTGCCAGAATGAATCTAAAACTTAAGCCATGTCTTAATTTACACACTGATTAGTGATTAAATGAACAGTTGCCAGTTATCATTGGCTAAAATACAAATAAGTTATTTTTTCAAGATAAGCACATTTTCTTGACACCCCCACCCTGTTATTCCTCATATCTTAGCCATATTGTTAACAAAGTGATAAATCCACACAGAAAGTTAATTTAATTGGTATCCATTTTACAACTGAGTACATATGTTTTGCAATGAAGAACATCCCGCTCATTACTTTGTGGCTGCACCAGTGGCAGTAGGCTGTCACGATTATAACCTCGGCCAAAAAATTTTAAGTACCAGTATCAGTATGTAATGTAACTAATCCCTTTGTCATAAAAAAAGATCCCAATGCTGTGACATTTCAGTATTGCTGTCTGTCTCTTTAAACTGATGTACGTAGTAGCATAATGAAAGTGACCCTTGGTTTGTCACCATCTTTTCTGTTGACAGAAAATTCTCCAAAAATCTGGCCAAAATTTAGTGGCAGTGGGCTTCTTTTATTAGTTTTCTCTTTTTTTTAAAAAAAAAAGCAAACAAAAAAACTTAAATCTTCTGGATAACTTAAGCATAGATATTTAATCCTCTTTTGACTTATGCATGTGCTTTACCTCCTCTCAGGTGGTGCCATCATACTGGTGCTCCTCCACGTCCATCGCCCACCACTTTAAAAATTTCAGAAGATAATTACATGTAGATAGTTGGTGTTGTGTTTGCTTTTAACTTTTAGTGTTACCAGTACATATCACTTAGACGTTTTCAACCAATCTTTGACAAAGAAAGATGTTCTCTCGTTGCAACATGTTGATTTGTTGCCTCAGATTTTGTGCTTAAATTATTACTATTATTATTATTATTATTCCCACATCTTTTTGTATTATTGATTGCAGTTAGATATTTTGATAAAATAAAAGCATTTCCCACAATTGGAAAAAGTATTATGAGCTTTTTACATTAAACATTGACTTTTCCTTTAGGGCACTGGTTGTGTTTTTGTCGTGTGCAAGTTTGTTGGCCTAACGACTGGTAAAGAGGTTAAAATTGATTGGTTTGTGTTAAGTTTGTATATAAATGATTAAAGTGTTCAAATTTCAATGTAAATAATAAAAAAAACCACAAAAATTCTGGAATACAAAATTAGTGGTTTAAAAGGTACAGGAAATGTATTTTGTTTCAAATTATCAATTTAAAATGTTTTTTAAGAGTTAAAAATAAAGGCTAATAAATTTATAAGACCCCCCCCCCCCCCACATATGTTCTTAATGGGATTAGAGCTGACTTATCTGGGATTTTTTAAAAAAAGGGTAGAGACTTAGTAAAATAGGGTGGTCAGACACTTTGAGCTCGGACGATTCGACCATGGTCGGTTCGACTCTGCAGTTCGACCACAGGACGTTTCAATCATGGACGTTTCGACCCCGGACAGTTCGACTCCAGGACGTTTCGACCCCGGACAGTTCGACTCCAGGATGTTTCGACCCTGGACAGTTTGACTCCAGGACGTTTCGACCCCGGACAGTTTGACTCCAGGACGTTTCGACCCCTTTGTGTCTACACTCAACAGCCTCAGAATGTATTTTCTCTTCTGGCAATAACTGCCATGGGTTCTCTTTGCCTTCTAGAAACGATTCTCTAATGACGGATGCGTTTTTCTCTGAGTTGATTCTTGAACAGTTTGGGTGTGCACATTCTCCTGAGCCCGAGCTCTGTGTTGTCCTGCATATTTCTTCAACATTGTTTGTGAGGCTAAATATACGTGACATTCTTTGCAAAGTCGATCAAGTAAGCTTGTCTGTAAGTGTAAAGATGGACATTAAAAATCATATGATTGTATTGTACAGTACTTTTAAAAACTCCTGTTGATTTCGGCAGTGTCATCAAATTTGAGTGTTTGTGCCACAAACAAGAAAGGAAATTTATGAAAATCAGCATCTGCTCTTTCTGAAGCTCTGAGTTCTTTAGTTATTTGGTTGATTGGGATTGGAGGAGGAAAGAATCTCGAAGGTAAAACGTTGACATATGAGCTGCATACTTTGTCGCAACATTTTATGTCCTGATATTTCACAATTTGAGTGAAATATTGGTTGGTGCGAACATGATTGTCAAACGATTCCAGATCCTTCGATATCAGTCCAGCTGCATCCAAATCGGATTTATGAACAACACTTTCAGGAGATACGCAAAGGCATGATATTTTGACATAAAATTAATTCAAATGTTTTACAAAATTATTTTTAAAGCTATTTAAGGTTCACTTTTTAAAAAAATTAGAAATTTGTGTTTAAAAAAAAAAAAAGTGTGACATCACACGTGGCCTTACCCCCCCCCCTCTGGCCGTACCCCCTTTCCCCTTGTCACAAACTCACACGTTCTTACAAACCACCCCGCCCCTTGCGGCGTGACGTACTTTATGGACGGCCTCAAAGCAAATCCATGCCACCGTAGCTTGGTCGGCTATTTCTATGGTTAATTTAGCACAATCGAAATAAAAAAGTTCATTGCATATAGATCTAGTCTATAAAAAAACACACAAGATATCTCACCTTATTCAGACACGAAAAGCACTTGGCAGCACCTTCATTGAACGCAAAGTTATCTTCCATTGTAACGTCATTGACGAAGTTGCCGTAGAAAATCAACGCTACCCAAACAGATGGGGTGTGTGTGGTATTGCACTGGGCTGTCAAATCGTCACAAATAATTAAACCCCGCGTTGCCAGGTTTGTACTACACAGAGCTCATCAGTTACACATTTTTATATCCACACAATCACTCTGGATAGATGTGTTTAAATGGTATGGAAATCATAACCCAAGACCAAGTTCCTTGCATTATAAACTAGTGCAAGGATTAGTCATTAGTACAGTTACATTTTAATTGAAATAAAGGATCGAATGAAGAACATGATTTTAAATGGGAAAAACTGTATCAATATTTTTATCAAAGGGAAATGACCATTATCCATAAGAATAGGTTGGCATTAGAATAAGAGTCTAGATTTTAGAGTTTGGCTTTCTTTCAAATTTAAATTTGCGAAAATCAGGTCTGAACCTCTAATTAAGCCCTGAAACTAAAATAAAAGACGTAGTCGTAGTGGGAGTGCGAAATACAAAATACACAAACAAATTTGTGTAGTGAAAACAATAAATTTGAGCTTTATTTTTAAACTAAGACAACAGTAAACGGTTCGGCTAATGCCTGCATTAGTACAATTACAATAAACATAACATACGTACTAAAATTATATTAAAATTTTTAAATCATACTATATCATAAACTATTTATGTAAAATAAAATAAATGAAAACAACAAACAATGACAAGGGATGTAGGAAAAAGGAGCAAGTATCTAATGTTACATTACAAACTACAATCGCAAAAGATTCTACAGTTAGGTAAAAGGAGAAGGTAAAAGGACCATTTCATGAATGTGTTTTGATGACGTAAAAATCGAGTTTGGTAGAATTCGTTTCTGTGTGTGTGAATGAGACAAGAATTTATTATAAAAGCCGTTCCCAACACCCCCCTCCCCTAAATTCAATAATTAAAGCATTTCTTACTTCTACAATAAAAACTGATGATACCTGGCAACAAAAGTTGACAGCGTCCATTACGTTGTTGAGTAGTAGGAAGGGATATATTTTAAAAAAAAAAAAAAAACAACCCAAAAAGCAAACTTGAATTGAATGAGGTTTTTTTTAATCAATAGAGATAGTTATCCCCCACCACCACACATAAAGGTGTGCGTGGGGTGGCAGGGTACAAAACGCCCTGGCGCCCCTGATCCATGATAACCGTTCTGGGGGCGTGTATATTAATAAATAATTGGGATCACTAAAGAAAAGCAAGAAAGGGTTTTTTGGTTGTTATTTTGGGCTTGTGGTGTATGTCATCGAAAGTATCTTATCTTCTTATCTTATCTTATATGTTACAGACGCTCCTTCTGTACAGAAGATTATTGCGTCCTACGTATTTCTATGCTTTGTGTTTAGTCCTGTATTCTTACTAGATTTTTAAATGATCATAAAGTATTGGCTTTCCTGGTTTCTTCAGGTAACCCATTCCACGCCCGAATACCGGACGGAAAAAAAGAAAACTTGTATGTGTTTGTTCTTGGATATGGAATAAGAAAGGTGTTTTTATCTTTATGTCTATCTGAGGGTTGTATTAAGTTATCTTTATGTCTATCTGAGGGTTGTATTAAGTTATCTGTATGTCTATCTGAGGGTTGTATTAAGTTATCTGTATGTCTATCTGAGGGTTGTATTAAGTAGGTGAAGGTCACATAGGATGTGGGGTCTAAATAAGACATGCGTGTTTTCATATCGTGGAAACAGGTTGTGCGAGAGATGATGAACGAGCAGCAGCCAACCATTGATCAGCAGCAAGCCCATGATGAGCAGCCAACCCACGATCAGCAGGACACGATGTCTTTCAAAGGTCAGATGGCCGCGAGATACAGGGAGCGCATGTCTATGGGATTTACTCTTTCCAGTAGGTGCTATTCTTTCGTTAATTTAGAATGCTCACTTTGTCCTTAGGCACCGTGACGTCACAAATGGCCGCACAGCCATCCCTCATCACAAACTGTCAAACTTTCTTACAACACTCCCCCATCTGGAGCATAACGTACTCCATGCAGGGTCCCATAGCTTACTTCTCGTTTATTTTGAATTGTGTGGAGGCACTGAGGACGAATTGTCGGCACTCAGAGTACGGTGTCCTTTGAAGCTTTTGGTGTCCTTTTGGTGCGGGCGAGGAACGAGGCTAACCTTGGATCCTTTAATGTGAATGGCGACTGACCACGGGACTGGACGGTGGTGTGAACTCACGCCGTAACACACGGGCCAGCTGGCCTGGGGGTGGTAGTCTCACCAGAGATTGGCTACGTCAAACAAGCTTGACCGTGTCTTACTGACGGGTATTTAAGGGGGACGAGGGGAGACACTCAGACAGATAGACGGAGATAGGACTCGGTTAGGAACACACTGAGTTAGGGACGAGAGTTAGTTAGAATAAAGATAGTAAAAGAAGTTAAGGAATTAAACATAATTTATGTGTGCATTCTGTCTTGGAGTTTCAGTGTTTGAATAATAATTAACCAAGTGTGTGAAGATTAGAGTAAAATAGTGAGAGTAGATAGAGACATTGAAAACAAGAACAACTCAGGTTCTCTAAAATACTTCTAGGCAACAAGTACTTTTTATGCTGCTTGCATATTTGAGTATTAAATTCCCATGCTTCGTGGATTGGATGTCTAGCATTTTAAAACTCCTTAAAACGATTCGCTTTTTGAAACTTCTAAAATAGTTGGTAGCTTTTTTTACAATTTAACAGATTCTGAACTTTGGATTGTGCTGTTAATGCAGTTTTTTCTTCAAAAGTTGCATTATAAAAATTAAAACCTTATTTTAAGTTTGATCACGCACGGATGGTTACATCCAATAGTTACCGATAGAGAATTTTACGGTTGGTTACATCCAATAGTTACCGATAGAGAATTTTACGGTTGGTTACATCCAATAGTTACCGATAGAGAATTTACGGTTGGTTACATCCAATAGTTACCGATAGAGAATTTTACGGTTGGTTACATCAAATAGTTACCGATAGAGAATTTTACTGTCGATTAACCCGCAAAGTTTATCTTCAAAACGTTTGTTTCGACTAATCACTAATCACATGCATTTATTGTGTGAAACGCTGAATGAGATAGCACTGGATGTGATATAATTTTTAAAAAATGTGATCAATGCCATTGATAGGCCGTAGACAATCCTCGACTTTATTTATAGACGATTAAAATAAAAAATAAAATAATAAAAATAAACAACAACCAACCAAACAAACAAACAAACAAGTTTACAAGCGGGTGCTTCCATGATTTATGTTAGAGCTTTAAACAGTTCACCATGATGATGGGTCATGGACATTTTCACCAACACCCCCCTCTCACTCTGTCAACAGACAACGTCGCGACCGAGGAGTTCTCCCCAAATTTGTCCACGACGGTTGAAGGTGCCAACGCCGACAGCGACCACACGCAGCAAGCGAACGCCACCAAGGGTGGAGACGCCGATGACCCGGAAAATCAAAACCCGCCGCCACTTGGCACCCCCATCGACGTCAAATCGATCCTACCGAGCGGAAGGTCAAGGTCAAACATGGGGCGGGCGACATTCTTCCCCAAGCCAGCCATGAAGGACCTTATCACAAAGTTCGAGAAGCGGTCGTACACGGTCCATCAACTCAAGCGTGACCAGGATACGGAAGGAGTCAGGAGCAGGCTCCCCGAAACCTGGAAGACACAGGATGACGCGCAGCAGTCGGAGCTGGAGCGCATCGTGAGGTGGACTAAGTGCGGGGGGCTGAAGAGCGCGTCTCCTCGCGCCAGGCTGTCCCCGAGGTTGAGCCCCCACAACCCGGACCGCGTGTCACCGAAAGGTGCGCCCCAGTCGACGACCGACGGTCAGAAAATGGACAGCCTGTTGCTGGACCAGCCACCGGGAAGCGCACCACGGAGAGCGGAAAACTGCTGCGCGATATTCACGATGAGCCCGCGCGTTGAGGAGAGTGGCTCCCAAAACTGTGAAACGGACCACAGAAATACCCACAGGACCGAGAACGTCTTAGATTACTTAAGCAAACCGACATCACCCATCAAACGACACTACGACATCAAAGTCACCGCACCGGCGTCGCTGGGGAACGAACACAAAATTCAGTCCCCGCTTAGGATCAGTCTCAGAGGCCTCGTCAACACCAAGAAAAGCAGGGACGCGTCAAAGGCCGAGTACGTTGTGCACAAGAAGGAATGGGGCAGCAGCTACCAGAACAAGATCACCCTGGGGGACGAGAACATGTTCCACGCCCCGTATACGGTCCACGAGGTCCGCTCCAAGACCAAGAGCGACGGCGGGAGGTCCGTCGTGACGACGCCGTCCAACACCCAGCAGAGACTCGACAAGCGTCACGCACACCGATGTGTCGACGCCAAGCAGGAAGACCAGGAGGCGGTCACGAAGGACGAGAAAAAGTCCAACGCCATGCAGCGGTACATGAAGTTCCTGCAGCATGTCACCCCGCCAAAGCCCACCGCCATCAGTGACAAATTATCCAGCCACAAGCCGTCTTCCGAGGTAGCGACGCCGAGAAATGAGTCCCCTCACCGAACCCAAATTGTGAGGAAGGTGAAGAAGCCGCCGACCAAGAAGCTGGCGATCAACGCGGCTCGAAGCGCCAACAACGGCGCCGCCGGAAAAGTGCGCACAAAGGCGCTAGAATCTCAGGCCAACAAGAAGAATGCCGAAAAGACCGTGCAGTACGGCAAAATAAAATCCAGGCTAATGGTGCTGAAAAAACCTGGCAACAAGCAGAGCAACGAGCCGCTTCACGAGGGTAGGAAACCACCGGAGAGGAAAAAGATCATGAAGAGACAAGTGATCGTCAAGAACGGGATCTCCAAAACTGACGCGAGTGGTGGCGACCACGCCACGAACGCCCTGACCAACTCCACTCTGAGCATCGCCTCTAGCCTCTACGATGAGCCTCGTCCGCCCGACGCGCTGGACCTCAACGGTAGTTTCAAATCGGGAAAACCCGTTCCTTCAAGACTCCCGCGATCTAAACTGCTGACCAAAACGAGGCAGAAACTCCAGGAGCTTGACGCGAAGACTCCTGCGCTGTCCAACAGTGGCACGTCCAACCACTACCTGACGCTCGACCACGAGACGGGGGACAACCGGGACGTGAACATAATGGAGGGCTTCGTGTCGTCGATGCGCGGGTGCTCCACGCCGGAACAGACACCAGAAGCGGTAAGCTCCAGGTCGAGTTCAACTCTGCGGTCGTCGCTAAGAAGCGAGGGGGACCTGTCGACATACCCCGTAGAGTTCAGAGCGAGTCCTTTGAGGGAGTCCAACGGTGTCCGAAGCAAGTCCTCGCCAGCGGGAACACGGAAGGACAAAGCGCCGCGCTCCCCGAAAGACATTCGTAAAAAATTGTTTGAAATGATGGACAAAGAAGCGGTTAACATTTCTGAGGCGATTCTAACCGAGGATGAACTGGCGGACAACGATTTGGTACCGTCACATCTTCGGGATAGAAAAGTTCAAAGTCCGGTTTTCTTAAGCCTTAACGACAGCACCAACGACTCACACCTCGATCATCAGAAACACGGGCCCAACCCACAGACCAAGAGGCGTAAGTTCAGCACATCTCCGTCCAAAAATGATGCCGCCGAGAAGCCTCAAAACTCAGCCCGCAACGACTCCAGCAATACCGAGAAAAACAACAACACGAAGGACGAGAGCTCGTCCCCTAATCATAAAGCGTTCGGATCCCCTTCCCGTGATCCGAGGGGGCAGCGAGGGTTTAACAGCACGCGTGAAAAGAAGGCGTCGAAATTCCCTAAGGGTCTTCATTCGGCGGAGTCTTCAAAGGATCAGGTGATGGGGAATCTCGACAGCGCGAATCCAGACTCGAAGAAGAACGTGGGGGGAAACGCTCTGTCGAAAAAGCCGACCAGCAGGCTGGGCAAAAAGGTGGACAACAGCAACTTCAACATCCCACCAGTGGAGTGCATGTCGTTCTTGACCATAGAGGACGAAGACAGGAGCGTCTACGAGGACCGACTGGCCACTCCTAACCCAGTCACGCCGGGACCGCACGGAGAAGAGGTGGCCACCTATCAGAGCCAGCAACACAAGGTGGGTCAGAGTGGGTTTAGTTTGTAACACTTTAGCGGTGACGGGTG
>MUZC01000187.1:337839-353329 GCA_002072015.1 Radix auricularia | reverse complement strand
TATACTAGATGAGCGAATTCGCGTGCAGTGTAACCACAGCCTTAGGCTTAGTGATAGTTTTTAGGGTTTGGGTTAGGTTTAGTGATAGTTTTTAGGGTTTGGGTTAGGTTTAGTGATAGTTTTTTAGGGTTTGGGTTAGGTTTAGTGATAGCATTTAGGGTTTGGGTTAGGTTTAGTGATATTTTTTAGGGTTTGGGTTAGGTTTAGTGATAGTTTTTAGGGTTTGGGTTAGGTTTAGTGATAGCATTTAGGGTTTGGGTTAGGTTTAGTGATATTTTTTTTAGGGTTTTGGGTTAGGCTTAGTGATAGATTTGAGAGATTGTTTGAATGCACATATAGAATCGGAGGTTCAATGAAAGGCGCAGTGAATACTTGTAACTCTTCAATTTTATAAACATCATTTTATAAACAATGTTACCAAGAATAGCAATAACCGGAAGTGGATGAGCGAGTATGCAGCCGCATATTGGGTCGTCCTGACGAGGTGATAATCACTACCTTAATATACGATACCGATAAGATGAAACTAAGCTCAATACACTTACTTCTGCCCATTCCTTGTTCGAATTATCAATTATGGATTCATAGTTCCTTTAAAACGAAGTATTTTTTTAAAACATATATTTAACATTTTTGTTTGGGGAGGGGGTGAGGAGAGGGGAGACGATTGTTTAAGTTTAAAATAAATATAAAATAATTTTATTGTGCGAAGTTAAGAGATCAAAAGATGCTCTTTAACACGAGAAAACTAAATTTGACATAAACAGAAGGTAGTGAGTATCGCCTCGTCAAGACGACCCAATATGCGGCTGGATACGCGCTCGTCCACTTCCGGTTATTGTAAAAAATCATGTTTCTAGAATTGAAGAGCTACGAGTACCCCCCCCCCTCCCCCAGTAATTAAACTTCGTCCACTGTTATTAAACTTATTAAGCATCGTTCAACTACAACTGGATGGCAAAAATAAAAATAATAATTAATAATAAAATTTAAATCCAATATACGTCTTGCCTAAATCTTAACTAATTAATCTATATTAATGCTTTCTTTTTGAATATGTTGTTTTTATTATTATTATTACTATTACTTTCAATTTTAAAGTTTTTTTTGTTGTTTGGTTATATTGAAATGTGTATTTTTTTTTTTTNTATTGTTGTAAGTTGTTACATACCTCTTATTGTTGTAAGTTGTTACATACCTCATATTGTTGTAAGTTGTTACATACCTCTTATTGTTGTAAGTTTTTACATACCTCATATTGTTGTAAGTTGTTACATACCTCTTATTGTTGTATGTTGTTACATACCTCATATTGTGATAAGTTGTTACATACCTCATACTGGCGTAAGTTGTTACATACCTCATACTGGGGTAAGTTGTTACATACCTCGTATTGTTGTAAGTTGTTACATACCTGTTATTGTTGTAAGTTGTTACATACCTCTTATTGTGGTAAGTTGTTACATACCTCATACTGGCGTAAGTTGTTACATACCTCATACTGGGGTAAGTTGTCACATACCTCGTATTGTTGTAAGTTGTTACATACCTCATATTGTTGTAAGTTGTTACATACCTCATACTGGGGTAAGTTGTTACATACCTCAAACTGGCGTAAGTTGTTACATACCTCATACTGGGGTAAGTTGTTACATACCTCATACTGGCGTAAGTTGTTACATACCTCATACTGGGGTAAGTTGTTACATACCTCATACTTGCGTAAGTTGTTACATACCTCATACTGGCGTAAGTTGTTACATACCTCATACTGGGGTAAGTTGCTACATACCTCATATTGTTGTACGTTGTCACATACCTCGTATTGTTGTAAGTTGTTACATACCTCATGTTGTTGTAAGTTGTTACATACTTCATATTGTTGTAAGTTGTTACAAACCTCATATTGTTGTAAGTTGTTACATACCTCGTATTGTTGTAAGTTGTTACATACCTCATACTGGGGAAAGTTGTTACATACCTCGTATTGTTGTAAGTTGTTACATACCTCATATTGTTGTAAGTTGTTACATACTTCATATTGTTGTAAGTTGTTACATATCTCTTATTGTTGTAAGTTGTTACATACCTCATATTGTTTTAAGTTGTTACATACCTCGTATTGTTGTAAGTTGTTACATACCTCATATTGTTGTAAGTTGTTACATACCTCGTATTGTGGTAAGTTGTCACATACCTCGTATTGTGGTAAGTTGTCACATACCTCGTATTGTGGTAAGTTGTCACATACCTCATACAGGGGTAAGTTGTTATTTGTTACATACGTCATACTGGCGTAAGTTGTTACATACCTCATACTGGGGTAAGTTGTCACATACCTCGTATTGTTGTAAGTTGTTACATACCTCATACTGGCATAAGTTGTTACATACCTCATACTGGGGTAAGTTGTCACATACCTCGTATTGTTGTAAGTTGTTACATACCTCATATTGTTGTAAGTTGTTACATACCTCATATTGTTGTAAGTTGTTACATACTTCATATTGTTTTAAGTTGTTACATACCTCATATTGTTGTAAGTTGTTACATACCTCGTATTGTTGTAAGTTGTTACATACCTCATACTGGGGTAAGTTGTTACATACCTCATATTGTTGTAAGTTGTTACATACCTCATATTGTTATAAGTTGTTACATAACTCATATTGTTGTAAGTTGTTACATACCTCATATTGTTGTAAGTTGTTACATACCTCATACTGGGGTAAGTTGTTACAAACCTCATATTGTTGTAAGTTGTTACATACCTCATATTGTTGTAAGTTGTTACATACCTCATACTGGGGTAAGTTGTTACATACCTCATATTGTTGTAAGTTGTTACATACCTCATATTGTTGTAAATTGTTACATACCTCATATTGTTGTAGTTGTTACATACCTCATATTGTTGTAAGTTGTTACATACTTCATATTGTTGTAAGTTGTTACATACCTCGTATTGTTGTAAGTTGTTACATACCTCATATTGTTGTAAGTTGTCACATACCTCTTATTGTTGTAAGTTGTTACATACCTCGTATTGTGGTAAGTTGTCACATACCTCGTATTGTGGTAAGTTGTCACATACCTCGTATTGTTGTAAGTTGTCACATACCTCATACTGGGGTAAGTTGTCACATACCTCGTATTGTGGTAAGTTGTCACATACCTCATATTGTGGTAAGTTGATACATAAGTTATATTGTAATAAGTTGTTACATACCTCATATTGTGATAAGTTGTCACATACCTCGTAGTGTGGTAAGTTGTTACATACCTCGTTTTGTGGTAAGTTGTTACATACCTTGTATTGTGGTAAGTTGTTACATACCTCGTTTTGTGGTAAGTTGTTACATACCTAGTATTGTGGTAAGTTGTCACATACCTCATACTGGGGTAATTTGTCACATACCTCATATTGTGGTAAGTTGTTACACACCTTGTATTGTGGTAACTTGTTACATACCTCATATTAAGGTAAGTTGTTACCTCGTATTGTTGTAAGTTGTTACATACCTCGTATTGGGGTAAGTTGTTACATACCTCGTATTGTGGTAAGTTGTTACATACGTTATATAGTGGTAAGTTGTTACATACGTTATATTGTGGTAAGTTGTTACAAACCTCATATTTAGATAAGTTACATGTAAATGTACCAGTTGGGACCCCTTGACCCTCTTGTGGGTCGCGACCCAAAGGTTGGCATCCCGTGTATATGATAACGAACTGGGAGCAATCATGTGATGAGATAAATACTCACACGTTGAAATGGGGACATTAAAAAAGTCGGCCATATTGATGACTAGAAGTCAAGTTAATTCTGTCACAACATTCGCTTCAATGAATGTTGCCTGTTTTCTTCTTTTCATGTTTCTTGTTTTCTTTTTTCTTGTGTTCATGTTTCTTGTTCTCCTTTTTCTTGTTTTCATGTTTCTTGTTTACATGTTTCTTGTTTACATGTTTCTTGTTTTCTTGTTTCTTGTTTTCATGTTTCTTGTTTACATGTTTCTTGTTTACATGTTTCTTGTTTTCTTGTTTCTTGTTTTCATATTTCTTGTTTACATGTTTCTTGTTTTCTTGTTTCTTGTTTTCATGTTTCTTGTTTTCATGTTTCTTGTTTTCATGTTTCTTGTTTTCTTGTTTCTTGTTTTCTTGTTTCTTGTTTTCTTGTTTCTTGTTTTCTTGTTTTCATGTTTCTTTTTTTCTTGTTTCATGTTTTCATGTTTCTTGTTTTCTTGTATCTTGTTTCTTGTTTTCATGTTTCTTGTTTTCTTGTTTCATGTTTCTTGTTTTCATGTTTCTTGTTTCATGTTTCTTGTTTTCTTGTTTTCATGTTTCTTGTTTTCTTGTATCTTGTTTCTTGTTTTCTTGTTTTCATGTTTCTTGTTTTCTTGTTTCATGTTTCTTGTTTTCATGTTTCTTGTTTCTTGTTTTCTTGTTTCTTGTTTTCTTGTTTCTTGTTTTCTTGTTTTCATGTTTCTTGTTTTCTTGTTTTCATGTTTCTTGTTTTCATGTTTCTTGTTTTCATGTTTCTTGTTTTCATGTTTCTTGTTTTCCTGTTTCTTGTTTTCATGTTTCTTGTTTTCATGTTTCTTGTTTTCATGTTTCTTGTTTTCATGTTTCTTGTTTTCATGTTTCTTGTTTTCATGCTTCTTGTTTTCATGTTTCTTGTTTTCATGTTTCTTGTTTACATGTTTCTTGTTTTCATGTTTCTTGTTTTCATGTTTCTTGTTTTCTTGTTTCTTGTTTTCATGTTTCTTGTTTTCTTGTTTCTTGTTTTCTTGTATCTTGTTTCTTGTTTTCATGTTTCTTGTTTTCTTGTATCTTGTTTCATGTTTCTTGTTTTCATGTTTCTTGTTTTCTTGTATCTTGTTTCTTGTTTTCATGTTTATTGTTTTCTTGTTTCTTGTTTCATGTTTCTTGTTTTCTTGTTTCTTGTTTTCTTGTATCTTGTTTCTTGTTTTCATGTTTCTTGTTTTCTTGTTTCTTGTTTTCATGTTTCTTGTTTTC
The DNA here is from genome assembly GCA_002072015.1 of Radix auricularia. NCBI lineage: Eukaryota > Metazoa > Mollusca > Gastropoda > Lymnaeidae > Radix > Radix auricularia. Next base: position 348,313 of record MUZC01000187.1, on the reverse strand, counting down.
ATGTTTCTTGTTTTCATGTTTCTTGTTTCATGTTTCTTGTTTTCATGTTTCTTGTTTTCATGTTTCTTGTTTCATGTTGCTTGTTTTCTTGTTTCTTGTTTCTTGTTTTCATGTTTCTTGTTTTCTTGTATCTTGTTTTCATGTTTCTTGTTTTCTTGTATCTTGTTTTCTTGTTTCTTGTTTTCTTGTTTCTTGTTTTCTTGTTTCTTGTTTTCTTGTTTTCATGTTTCTTGTTTTCTTGTATCTTGTTTTCATGTTTCTTGTTTTCTTGTATCTTGTTTTCTTGTATCTTGTTTTCATGTTTCTTGTTTTCATGTTTCTTGTTTTCATGTTTCTTGTTTTCATGTTTCTTGTTTTCTTGTATCTTGTTTTCATGTTTCTTGTTTTCATGTTTCTTGTTTTCTTGTTTTCTTGTTTCATGTTTCTTGTTTTCTTGTTTCTTGTTTTCATGTTTCTTGTTTCATGTTTCTTGTTTTCATGTTTCTTGTTTTCTTGTATCTTGTTTTCTTGTTTTCTTGTTTCTTGTTTTCATGTTTCTTGTTTCATGTTTCTTGTTTTCATGTTTCTTGTTTTCTTGTATCTTGTTTTCTTGTTTCTTGTTTTCATGTTTCTTGTTTCATGTTTCTTGTTTCATGTTTCTTGTTTCTTGTTTTCTTGTTTTTTTGTTTTTTTGTTTTCTCTGTGAATCTCAGGAACTTTTGATCTTTCTCTTCACATTCGTCCATCCTCATCGAGCTTTCTTTCTCTCTTTTTTCTTCCTCTCTCTTTATCTTCCCCACATTTCCCTCTTTCACTCTCTTCGTCCATCATAATATATCTCTTTCCCTCCCTTACGCTTTCTCCCCCCCCCCCCACTAACTAATTCTCTCTTTCACTCACTCTCATTCTCTCTCAAATCTATTTCTAGAAATGTCCCAATTGCATTAGTTTTATCCAATGCTCTCCCATGACGAGCAGAAGAGGCTGGGTCCCAGGGGATGAGTGAGGACCTATCTCTCTATTGAATCTCACTCCGCTATTCGTGACGGGGGTTCGGTCGGGTCAGTTCTGAATACGGGGGTAAATAGCGGATTGTCCTCCCTGGATGGGGTCATTAAGTGTCATCACTTGAAAATGTCATTTTAAGGGGTCATTAATTATAGTAACTTGAAGGGTTCAGTATGTCATGTCATTTTAAGGGGTCATTAAATGACCTTTCTTTGGAAGGAATGATCAAATGTCATTTCATTTGAAAGGATCAGTAAATGTCAAAGTGTCATCAATTCCCTGCTACCTTTATACGTCTAGACGACATAGTTCAGGGAAGATAGAATTAATGTTAATAGAGCCTGGCTATTTATAAGTTAAGAATGGCTACATGTTAGTACATACTGGCTACATGTTGTTACTGACAGGCTACATGTTGTTACGGACTCGCTACATGTTGTTACGGACTGGCTACATGTTGTTACGGACTGGCTACATATTGTTACGGACTTGCTACATGTTAGTACAGACTGGCAGCCTGCTGGCAATCTATCCGTGTTGAATCCTGGGTAGACTCTTAGATCTTTGTATATCACACTAGAGTCTCTACGATTTGTGTATGTCACACTAGAGACTCTTATATCTGTGTATATCACACTAGAGACTCTTAGATCTGTGTATGTCACACTAGAGACTCTTAGATCTGTGTATGTCACACTAGAGACTATTAGATCTGTGTATATCACACTAGAGACTCTTAGATCTGTGTATGTCACACTAGAGACTCTTAGATCTGTGTATGTCACACTAGAGACTCTTAGATCTGTGTATGTCACACTAGTCTCTTTATTTCTGTTAGTATGTCATAAAGATATATTCCAGAGTTCATAGTTGAAGGTCGCAGTATCTAACACAGTTGACACAATCTAGCATTTCTCTTGTTAGATTCCTTTCACAATCCCTATCCAATACAAGTTTAGAGAAGAGCAGGTTCGGGGTTTGGTGGGGGGGGGGGGGGGGGTTCTAAATTTAGAATGCCCAGGTCTCCATCCTTGCCCCTGTAGGGGAGGCAACTCTTAGGACAAAAGAAACGTCTGCTATGACAGGAAGCAGTGAGCAGAGGGCCGCCATCTTGATGAGCTGTTGAGTTCATGTTGAGATTCCCCGTGACAATGGTTCTCATTAGTAATGAGGTCACTGATTGGCACACATGGGACACATCCTTATTTTTGTACACTCACGCCCAAGTGGTTGTGGGGGGGGGTGGGTGCTGGATTGTGGGAATTCTATGCCACGCATTCCCCATAACTCTAAAGATAAGATAGGCCAGGGGAGAGAATACAAGCTAAGAAATGTGACAGTTGTGTACTTATCTATGACATGAGTGGTGGGGCGGGTTTTACAGTCGTTACTGTGTACTTATCTATGACATGAGTGGTGGGGCGGGTTTTACAGTCGTTACTGTGTACTTACAGATGACACGAGTGGTGGGGCAGGTTTTACAGTCGTTACTGTGTACTTACAGATGACATGAGTGGTGGGGCGGGTTTTACAGTCGTTACTGTGTACGTACGGATGACATAAAAATAAACAAAGCTACTGGCCTGCCAGGTTTCTAAAAGAATTAAGCAATGAACTGTCCAAAATCCTTGGAGTTTTTTATCAAGCCTCTCTAAACCAGGGTAAAAGTGCCTCAGGATTGGAAATTAGCCAACATAACGTCACTCTTTAAGAAAGGTGATAAATCAGACCCCGGTACTTACAGACCTGTGTCACTTACTAGTATCACCTGTAAATGACTAGAACGCACGATATATAGCAGAACAGTTAACCACCTTGACAAATATCATGCCCTATGCCCACACCAACATGGCTTTAGAAACACAGATCATGTGAAACACAATTAATAGGTCTAATAGATGAAATATCAAAAGGCTTAGGCAATAATGATCAAATAGATACAATATTACTAGACTTCTCAAAAGCATTTGACAAAGTTTACCACCTTAGTTTACTTAAAAAACTTTGAAATCTCAGGTCCCTTACATCATTGGATCCAAGACTTCCTTTTTGGTAGAAGCAAACTGTAATAATTAATGGATCTAAATCTACACCAATAAAGGTTAACTCAGGAGTTCCACAAGGAACTGTCCTAGGTCCCTTACTATTTTTAATTTATATAAATGATTTACCCAACAACATCTCAATAGGAACTAAAGTTAGGTTGTTTGTTGATGATTGTATAATCTATTGAACAATTAAGTCAGAACAAGATAGCAAAATTTTACAAAAAGACTTAGATGAATTAATAAAATGGGAAACTAACTGGAGTATGTCTTTCCACCCAGAAAAATGTCAACTGCTAAGAGTAACAAAGAAAAAGAAACAAATAAATTCAAAATATTTCTTTCATGGAAAAGAATAACCCAAACTAAAGATGCAAAATACTTAGGAGTCATAATAAATGAGAAACTATCTTGGAATCCGCATGTCAATGAAGTTATTAAAAAATTATAAAATCAAACAAAACCTTGGGTTGTATAAAAAGAAACTTTTACAAATCTAATAAAGATATAAAACTAAAATGAGACCTATACTAGAATATGCATTTTCTGTATGAGACCCATCCACCAAAGAAAATATTGAAAATTTAGAACAAATTCAAAAAAGATCTTCAAGATTTATTACTGGAGAATATTCAAAACTCACTAGAGTATAATCATTAGTTAAATCATTAAACCTTGAAACACTTGAGGATAGAACAACCAAGAGTAAATTGGTAATTATGCATAAAGCAATTAATAATAATTTAGAAATACAACACAAAGTAATACAACCCTCAGATAGACATAAAGATAAAAACAAATTTCTTATTCCGTATGCAAGAACAAACACATACAAGTTATCTTTCCTCCCACCCGGATTTCGGGCATGGCATGGGTTGCCTGGTGAAACCAGGAAAGCCAAAACTTTATCAACATTTAAAACTCTAATAAGAATACAGGTCTAAATACAAACCATAGATAAACGTAGGGCGCAATAATATTCTGTGTAGAAGTAGCGTCTGTAACAGATAAGATGAGTGGTGGGGCGGGTTTTACAGTCGTTACTGTGTACTGTAATAATGTGGCATGTTATAACAAAATAGCAACCCAACATATGCATGACATATGGATGACGTATGGATGACATATGGATGACATAGAGCCACTCATCAAAAGTTGGTTCTGAGAAGTGCACGTGCTATGTACTGAATGCTAAATGTATGTGTCATATCATGTCTTTAATGGGTCGTGTTAAGAACCGTCTTTCAAACTGCTAGTGACAATTGGTTCATTCTCTCTCTCCCTCTCTCTCTCTCTCCGCGTTCTCCTCTCTCTCTCCTCTTTCTCCTCTCCTCTTTCTCCTCTCCTCTCTCTATCCCTCACTTTCAATCTTCAGCTCCCTCTCTCTCCCTCCTCTCTCTTTCCTCTTTCTCCTCTCCTCTCTCTATCCCTCACTTTCAATCTTCAGCTCCCTCTCTCTCCCCCCACTCCCTCCTCTTTCTCCTCTCATCCCTCTCTCTATCCCTCACTTTCAATCTTCAGCTCCCTCTCTCTCTCCCCTCTCTCCTCTTTCTCCTCTCCTCTCTCTATCCCTCACTTTCAATCTTCAGCTCCCTCTGTCTCTCCCCCCTCTCTTTCTCCTCTCCTCCCTCTCTCTATCCCTCACTTTCAATCTTCAGCTCCCTCTCTCTCTTTCCTCTCTTTCTCCTCTTTCTCCTCTCCTCTCTCTATCCCTCACTTTCAATCTTCAGCTCCCTCTCTCTCTCCCCTCTCTCTCCTCTTTCTCCTCTCCTCCCTCTCTCTATCCCTCACTTTCAATCTTCAGCTCCCTCTCTCTCTCTCTCTCCCTCTCTCTCTCCTCTCCTCCCTCTCTCTATCCCTCACTTTCAATCTTCAGCTCCCTCTCTCTCCCTCTCTCTCTCCTCTTTTCCTCTCCTCCCTCTCTCTACCCCTCACTTTCAATCTTCAGCTCCCTCTCTATCACTCTTGCTCGTTATCTCTCCATCAATATTTCTCCTTACCTATCAGGTGTTTAGCTCAGGTGAAGAACTAAAGGCATCTATTATTAACGTCAACCGTTTTATGGTTTGGCCGTAATGACTTATAGCACGCCAGGTAAGAGACTGTCGTAGAACCAGTTGCCTAGCAACGGGAGGGGGGCGGAGGTCCGAATTCGTTATTCCCCTTGGGCCCCCACTACATGGGGCCCTCAAATGAGTGTCCGAAAAGTTTTATATTGAATATTACTTTATATTACACCACTGCCATGTATGCAGGCCCCCCGGAGAGGCCAAGCCCTTCCCAGGGGCCCCCTAATCGCTAGCTACGCCACTGCGTGGAAGGCTCAGCACAAGCCACTGGTCAAAGTACTCACCATATTGCATAGGTTTTATTGAGATTTACTTTATGTTACATAGGACGGCACTTGGAGTCTAAATATTTATAATTTAATTAAGTTTAAACTGGCTGGAGATCAATTCATTGAAAATTTTTAAAAAAATTGTTTTAGGTTGATATATAAACTTACTGGTCAATACTATCAATTAAACCATCAATTAAAATATCAATTAAACCAGGGGTCTCCAAACTACGGCCTGTGGGCCGCGAGGCCCTCTCATACGCCCCCTGGGTAATTTTTTATCTAAAAAAAAAAGATATTATTTTTGGTAGTGATTATCGCCTCGTCAGTGCGACCCAATATGCGGCTGCATACGCGCTCGTCCACTTCCGGTTATTGCTATTCTTGGTAACATTTTTTTTATAAGGTTAAACATTTCATTGATGTTTGTGGCTGAGTTGTCGCAGGTCCGGGGTTCGATTCCTTACTGATGCCTACTTTTTTTTTTTTAAACAACGCTGCATGAATTGATAATGAATAAGATTTATTTTTTTTAAAAAGGGTTTGTTTTGATGTTAGGTTTAGGGATATACTTTAGGGTTACATTAAGTGATAGTTTTTAGGGTTTGGGTTAGGTTTAGTGATAGTTTTTAGGGTTTGGGTTAGGTTTAGTGATAGTTTTTAGGGTTTGGGTTAGGTTTAGTGATAGTTTTTAGGGTTTTGGGTTAGGTTTAGTGATAGATTTGAGAGATTGTTTGAATGCACATATAGAATCGGAGGTTCAATGAAAGGCGCAGTGAATACTTGTAACTCTTCAATTTTATAAACATCATTTTATAAACAATGTTACCAAGAATAGCAATAACCGGAAGTGGACGAGCGCGTATGCAGCCGCATATTGGGTCGTCCTGACGAGGCGATAATCACTACCATTATTTTTACCTGTAGTTTATCACAAAACTTCGTGAATAACACTAGCGAAAGCAAACACCGCCATTTCCGGAAAACGACTAAATCTTCTCACACTAAAAAACACATTATATGCATTCTACTTTCTATGATGTAATGAAAATGCGGCTGTGATAAAAGAATAGGGATGTTCATAATATGGTGGAAATCTATTAATAGAAATATTATTTCTAAATTCATTAAAAAAATTAATAACAGATACGAGTCAATACGTGAATGTAGGTATATTGAGAATGATTGATCTTATCAGCTAATTTTTAATTCTTCGTTAATTTGAGACAGCTTATTGGACTTGCAAAATAAAAAAACAATTTCGTAATTTTACTAAGCTAACAATTTTGAGAACATAGTGATTTGACTGTATTTATGCCTCAAAACTTTGCTCCGCTAAAATGTAATCTAAAAAAAAGAACATTACGAAATGAGCTATGACGTTTTCCGGTTTTAGAAATGAAGAACCCTTTGCAACAATCGCCGTCATTATGAAAGCAAACATCGGGAGAGATATGCACAGCTGGAGGGTAAAGTCCGTGCCAAAAATTTTCTAAATCCCAAAATCAACTCACATTACAGAGAAAACTGTACAGTAAATCCTCACATGAAAATGAATCCTTAACTAAGGCCAGTTATAAAGTTGTTTATGTCCTGGCTAAAAGTAGCAAACCATTTAGAGATGTTGAGGTTGTGAAAGAATGTTTGTTGGAGGTAGCTGAGGAACTTTGCCCAGAAAAGCCCAAAAGAATTTAAAATTACAGCTTCAAGTTCAAATACCATAGCTCGCCGTGTTGCAGACTTGGGAGCAAACATTGTGACTCAATTAGCGAAAAATTCGATCAAGTTTCGCCATTTTTCAATTGCAGTGGATGAATCGCTGGACAGCAGTTCCGTCTCTCAACTGCTTGTGTTCATTGGAGGTGTGGATGAAGACATGAACATAACACAAGAGCTGGCTTCTCTACATACCATGTATGGCACAGCTACCGGAGAGAATATATTCAATGAATCGCACAAAACATTTGTTGATTACGACTTGGACTGGACTAACTTCATTTGCTTGACTTTTGATGGAGGAAAGAACATGAGGGGGATTAAGAAAGGCTTGGTTGGACTAGTGAAGCAGGAGTGTGATGAGAAACACATCCCACAACCAATGTTCCTGCACTATATTATTCGCTGGCAAGTTTTGTGTGCTAAATATGTTAACATTAACATTGTACTGAGTCATGTGGTGAAGATGGTGAATTTAATAATGTTACATGGGGTTTCAACCATAGACAGTTCAGAGACATGTTAAAATATTCAGAGACAGAATCTCAAGATTTACCATATTACACAGCAGTAAGATGGCTAAGTTGTGAGAAAGTTCTGAGTAGAGTTTTTGAACTAAGAAAGGAAATACGTGACCTCCTAGAAAGTAAAGTAAAGTCATAGCCGTTATTGTCTGATGATGATTGGTATGGAAATGGTCTTTGCTGCAGACATATCTTGTCTTTTCAAATGTCTGAACCTTAAAACTACAAGGAGAGAAAAATCTAGTTTTTGATATATACAATCACGTTAAGGTCTTTAGATATAAACTTGTCTTTTATTTGTAACAAGTACGTGCCAACAACTTGCCACCCTTTCAGCAGTTCAAAGTCATCATGGCTGAAACAACAGCTGAGTTCCCCACATTATTTGGATGCGAGATCATCAAAGACCTCCAGCTGCAGTTTCAGGAGCGGTTTCCTGTCTTGGATTCAATGGCAGAAGACGTGAGGCTATTTCAAAATCCATTTGAAGCAGATGTGGCCAGTTGCTCAGATGAACAGCTGCTGGAGGTCATTGATTTGCAAACAAATGACCTCCTTATGGACACGTTCAAAAAGATCTTTTGAGTGTGTACCAGTTTTTGCCAAAGGACTTCACTAATGCCAAAGCTTTGCATCAAGGTACCTTTCAATCTTTGGAACAACATACTTGTGCGAACAGACATTTTCGAGGATGAAATACGTGAAGAACAATTTGAGAACTAACTTGTCTGACGATAATCTTAGGTCACTGTTGATGTTAGGGACACCAAATCTAAGGCCAGAAATATCTACTATTTTGGCATCCAGGAAACAATTTCACCATTCCCACTTATACAGGTGTTCATGTGCACTGTATAAATGTAGTATTAAATAATATTAAATGTTATATTAAATAATATTAATATTTTAAAAACGTTAATATATAAATACAAACAACACCTTTTTTTATTCTTTCTTATTTGGAACTCTAATGTGTAGCCGGTCCCCTAACTGTTTTTTGACAGTAAATGTGGCCCTCCGTCAGAAAGCTTTAAAGTCTCCTGGGCTTAAACCATCAATTAAACCATCAATTAAACCATTAATTAAACCATCAATTAAACCTTAATTAAACCATCAATTAAACCATCAATTAAACCATCAATTAAACCATCAATTAAACCATCAATTAACCCTTAATTAAACCATCAATTAACCCTTAATTAAACCATCAATTAAACCATCAATTAAACCATCAAATAAACCATCAATTAAACCATCAATTAAACCATCAATTAAACCATCAATTAAACCATCAATTAAACCATCAATTAAACCATCAATTAAACCATTAATTAACCCTTAATTAAACCATCAAATAAACAATCAATTAAACCATCAATTAAACCATCAAATAAACCATCAAATAAACCATCAATTAACACTTAATTAAACCATCAATTAACCCTTAATTAAACCATTAATTAAACCATCAATAAAAACCATTAATTAAACCATCAATTAACCCTTAATTAAACCATCAAATAAACCATCAATTAAACCATCAATTAAACCATCAATTAACCCTTAATTAAACCATCAAATAAACCATCAATTAAACCATTAATTAAACCATCAATTAAACCATCAATTAAACCATCAATTAACCCTTAATTAAACCATCAATTAAACCATCAATTAAACCATTAATTAAACCATCAATTAAACCATCAATTAAACCATCAATTAAACCATCAATTAACCCTTAATTAAACCATTAAATAAACCATCAATTAAACCATTAATTAAACCATCAATTAAACCATCAATTAAACCATCACATAAACCATCAATTAAACCATTAATTAAACCATCAATTAAACCATCAATTAACCCTCTATTACGCTCTTTTAGGTTTTCACAGGAAAAAAATATTTGACTGAATATTATATGTGTATTGGACATATATAAACATTATATGGAAGAAAAATATAGTATTTTTATCAAATTTTGATTTTGATGGTATGTTACCATATGGTCACAATGCGTCTATATTGTAAAAAAAATAATAAAAACAGAATAAAATAGAACATGACAACAATAATAATTTTGATAGATGATGATTTAATCCTGAACACAAACAAGTGTAAATATTAACTTTATTACAAATACATCCTTATATGTTAAATATAATGCTGAAAATGATAATTAGGATGATAAAAATAGTTATTTTAGGAAGAAAAAAATTAAAAAATAAATAAAATAAAAAATCTCTTATTTTTTTAAAATAAAAATTCCTACATAAAGGCCAATAAACATTTATACATGTACATAAAAAAGCATGTTTGAGGCTGGTGAAACTGTTTGACTTTTGCTTCATGCAATGGTGAATATTATATTTGAATTTTTTATGCACATTATTTCTAAAGAATTCCTTCGTAACTTGTTCCCGTGTAACTTTTTTTGTGCAAATTGGATCAGGAAAACGCGAAACAGTCAGGTCTAACTGGTATGGGTGGAACAGCTGCAGTAGGACCTCTCATTTCTTTGGCTCTATAACCAATTAGGGATGACCACATTTTCTAAACCTTACTTTACCTTTTTCATGGGGCATATAGCAATCTGGGTCTTGAAATCAAGTAGAGCAAATATATTTTTGTCACATTTGGATTACTACAGGCATCCCCATAGATCAACCATGCCTGAACTAGTTTCATATTCATATCCACTTGAATAAAAATCATTGCGAGTTGTTTATTCCTGACTTGTAACAAAGCTAAGGAAATGGCGCACAATGTTTTCCAGAAGCTCTTATAACCGATTCTAATTTACATGAAAGAATGTTGCAGCAGTATAATTCAAGTTATTAATCACTGTTGTAGCAGAAC
>MUZC01000187.1:318759-337524 GCA_002072015.1 Radix auricularia | reverse complement strand
TGTTTATTTTAAAATTTAAATGAATGATATTTAATTGTTTTTCAAAAGGTATAAGTTAGTATAAGAGAAAATATATATTACAATGTATTTTTTAAAAGTAGGTAAATTGAAATTAATAACTTAACTGTAAAAGTTTCATCTACGTTATCGTCATCTTTCTACGATAGCTCATTATCATCAGAGTCATAACGAACGGCCCGAATATCATATGTACATCTTTATTCTTCCATAAACCATGATGGATCCATGACATTGATATTTGAATTCTACAGAAGAAAAAACCAACATTATCAAATGTAATCAACAAAAAAAATATATATATACATAAAATGTATTGTATATTATTGATAATCATCAAATACTTCTAATAATGCTATTTATAAAAAGACTTTTTAATTTTTTTACAGATCATAAATTTGATAATTTTATAAAAGAATAATAGGATAACATTATAAATATTAGATATTTTAAAATATTTTATGAATAAAACAATTGTAGCGCTTATAAAGATTTATTCTTTAGTAAGTTGTCATATTCCAACAAGAATAGCTACAGGGAAAAAATCAACCACATAGACGCACTGTTACCATATGGTAACATACCATTTTTTTCATATATTATCAAACGATGATGACAAATGTCAAATTTAAGCTTACATTATTACTGTATAAACATTAGTTTTATCATTTATATTTTTTTAGAACAGAAATTTTCATTATTTGATACAAAAATAAACACTTGTACTTACTAGATTCAGTAGATAGTAATTTAGCCCACTGTGATCTTCTAAAAGTCGTTCTTACAAAAATACAAAACGATCTAAGAGAAGAGTTCTCCGGGATAAAAGTTCAAAACATGTTAAAATAAAAGGGGAATCACTTTAAAAAATTTAAAACTAAGAAATTAGTAGTGAAATAATAATTATTTCGCTTTGTAACCAAACGGTCGCATTGTGTAATTTAGGGTTAACCCTTAATTAAACCATCAATTCAACCATCAATTAAACCATCAATTAAACCATCAATTAACCCTTAATTAAACCATCAAATAAACCATCAATTAAACCATCAATTAAACCATCAATTAACCCTTAATTAAACCATCAAATAAAACATCAATTAAACCATCAAATAAACCATCAATTAAACCATCAATTAAACCATCAATTAAACCATCAATTAACCCTTAATTAAACCATCAAATAAACCATCAATTAAACCATCAATTAACCCTTAATTAAACCATCAATTAAACCATTAATTAAACCATCAATTAACCCTTAATTAAACCATCAATTAAACCATCAATTAAACCATCAAGTAAACCATCAATTAAACCATCAATTAAACCATCAATTAAACCATCAATTAACCCTTAATTAAACCATCAATTAACCCTTAATTAAACCATCAATTAACCCTTAATTAAACCATCAATTAACCCTTAATTAAACCACCAATTAACCCTTAATTAAACCATCAATTAACCCTTTTTTAAACCATCAATTAACCCTTAATTAAATCATCAATTAACCCTTAATTAAACCATCAATTAAACCATCAATTAACCCTTAATTAAACCATCAATTAACCCTTAATTAAACCATCAATTAAACCATCAATTAAAGTATCGATACTTATTAAGCTGGATGAATTTATTAGCCAAAACACCGAGACAACAAACATTTAAACAAGTTTTTATTGGTGAAAAAATCTCATCTTTTTTTCAGTCTTATCTGGAGCAAGGTCTGGTCAAGGTGACCTACGGGGCCAAAGACTCACTCGTGGATTTCCTACACGTTGACAACCTGGTACAGGCCCATGTGTTGGCAGCCGAGGCTCTAACCGAGGGCAAAAACTTTGTTGCTGTACGTAGCCCAAACAATAACTTTTTTATCTCCTAGCAACAGAGATTTCTCTTGGTTCTTAGAAAATTGAAAGAAGTATTACATTGTGACATTAAACATTCTCAGTGAAATATTAGAGTTTTAAAGTAGAAGTGGGGACTAAAATTCATCACTTCCATTTACCCGGAAGTAATTTAAAGAACGTTTTAATGGTTCAGGAGAAGCTAGGATTTCACAAGAGTCTAATTGTTGGATCAATATTCTCTACACATCTCTTTACACGTGGACGTCGACATTGTGTTAACATTGTTCTTAAAAGCAAAGTTTCCAGCTCTATCTATCTACTTATAACTGTGACGATCTCTTTGTAACTCTTAACTATCGATTTATAATCTTTTGACTATCTGCTTATAACTCTAACTATCTACTTATAACAGAATCTATCTATTTAACAATCTAACTATAGACGTATAACTACGGTTGTAAGGTATTCTCACTTCTACTACATTGGTTTTTTTTTCCATAGTCTTATGATCCAACACTAATTTTCGTGAAGTTCATAAACTGTTTCTTTGTTCTCTCGTCCTATGTCCATTATCTTCACGCGACTTTAGTAAACACACCTCCTGTGTTACCTGTAGTGAGTACACACTAAACACATCTCCTGTGTTACCTGTAGTGAGTACACACTAAACACATCTCCTGTGTTACCTGTAGTGAGTACACACTAAACACACCTCCTGTGTTACCTGTAGTGAGTACACACTAAACACATCTCCTGTGCTACCTGTAGTGAGTACACACTAAACACATCTCCTGTGTTACCGGTAGTGAGTACACACTAAACACATCTCCTGTGTTACCTGTAGTGAGTACACACTAAACACATCTCCTGTGTTACCAGTAGTGAGCACTAAACACATCTCCTGTGTTACCTGTAGTGAGTACACACTAAACACATCTCCTGTGTTACCAGTAGTGAGTACACACTAAACACACCTCCTGTGTTACCTGTAGTGTGTACACACTAAACACATCTCCTGTGTTACCAGTAGTGTGTACATCCCGTACACATATTTGTCAACTTCTCTGATCTGACTTCTAAGCTGGAAGCATGCGGTTCTTTGTGCCAGTTTCTGTCAGAACTCTTTGTACAATCTGGCCAATGAATCTGTTGCCTTGGAGATGAAGCTTTTGGTGAACCACTCCGTTTTAATAACGTATTCAAAGCCATTTTACAGGATTTACCTATAGAGTTAACGGTTATTTTATAGAATTAATATATAGAAATGTATAGCTTATTTTTTGGATTGACATAGAGTCATAGTTTATCTTAATATCAGTTATCATATAGAGGTATAACTTATCTTATAAGATTATCAACATCTAGCGGTGATGACATGTTTTAACTTCAGACGATATATTCCCAACTCTGAACTTTATCTATAGTGTAAGTTTTTTTGTATATTGCCATTACCTTTGCGCAGAGGAGAGAATGTAATTTTTAAAAAAAAAACGGTAATAAAAACTCGAAGGAGGATTTAAACGCTATTTCCAACAAAGAATTTCATTTTTTTAAATTGAAGGGAAATCATTCTGGATTACATCAAAAGTCATTTCAAATCAATAATTCAGAAACTAAACAAAATATGACGTCATACCCCCTCATGCTACATCGCACCAAGAATGTGTCAATATAATGCGCACCACGCAACAATCTAACATTAGCATTCACATAGCGGGAAACTATTATACTGGATTTCATTAAAAGTCATTTCAAATCAATAATTTTGCAACAAAACAAAAAAATTGCAATCTACAAAATGCTGCTAAATTACGGGAGTCGAACGAAAAGAGTATTTGGTAAAATTACAACTCCAACATTGTTCTAAATATTATTAGCTATCGTTTGGCGTTTGTTTCAACACGATAGATGTTAAGGTTGGCAAGAAATTGACAAAATAACGATATTTTTCTATGCTTTTTTATATTTTCCAGGAAATCCAGTAAACTTATTATTATATTTGTTTCCCGTGCACATATTTCGGACCTCCTTAACATATTTACAAAAGACCCAAACTCTCTATCTGATATGGAACAAGAGGAGTTGCTAGAGCAAGATCGAACAGACATTTCAAATATTTAAACGCAATTTTTTCCATAAGGAAATTGCGTTAAAAATACAAATCATTTATATTATGTTAATTGTTAGGATTCAGTGTTAAAACAAGTACATTTAAAAAAAAAATAAAAAAATATCCAAGTCCAGTAATTGTGTAGGGCAGGCTCAGCTTTGTTCATGATAACGCAGTCGTTTCCCTTTGATGTCTACCAGTCTCACGCCTTAGTTTTAAATCAAATGAATGTTTTACATCTGTTTAAATTGTGTACAATTTATGATTTTCGAACATTATTTTCTCATTTATTCGCCCCCCCCCCTCCCTTCAAGGCCGGCCAGGCGTACTTCATCAATGACAACAAGCCAGTCAATAATTTTGAGTTTTTCCGCCCAATGGTAAGCAAATTTCTGTTTTCTTTATGTTTTATCATTAGTCGGATCCACTTGTTTCAGAAAAGTTATTTTTATAGACTGACAACTCAACTTATATTATACACCAAATTCAGCGTCACTTGAATTATTCATTTTTATATAGACAAAGGTGAGACTTAACGATCACATCTAAAATTATAAACTTTGTTTTTCAAGTGAAATTATAGATCTATAGGCTATATAACATAACTTTGATGTTCACTTGATATATGAATTAGATAAATTATCTGGCTTTCATTCAATTTGTTCAAATGTTGACTTGATGTGGCTAGATCATATAGCTTTCATTCAATGTGTTCAAATGTTTACTTGATGTGGCTAGATCATATAGCTTTCATTCAATGTGTTCAAATGTTTACTTGATGTGGCTAGATCATATAGCTTTCATTCAATGTGTTCAAATGTTGACTTGATGTAGCAGCCATTTAAACTCTTCTTCTCCCTCCTTATATTTCTCCAGATTGTGGGACTTGGCTACAGCTACCCAAGGGTTAACCTCCCTTTGTTACCAATATTTTACTTTGGTAAGAACATGTTCATTTGTAAATAGTACACATTATAAGATTCAGCTATTATATATATTTATAAGAAAGTCATTTAAAAATAGTTTTTAAAGTTTAAAAACACCCATCCCTCCCCTACTCAGCCTTCAGCTTTTGACATTGTTCTAGATTCTAGTTAAAGGCAATTTTATTTTGAAAAAACAAATTTACTTTTGTAGCTCTTACTTTAGTAGCTCTTAGCTCCATAAAACTAATCAATCAAATTACTTTAGTAATTTAGTAACTTAGCAATTAGCAATGGATCGTCACAAATGGAAATCCATGACATCTGCCCTATGTGCCGTCTTCGGCCCGAGAGGAAATAACTAACTAACTAACTAATTTAGTAGTTCTTAGCTCCATGAAACTAATCAACCAAATTACTTTAGTAGCTCTTAGCTCCATAAAGCTCATCAACCAAATTACTGTAGTAGCTCTTAGCTCCATAAAGCTCATCAACCAAATTACTGTAGTAGCTCTTAGCTCCATAAAACTCATCAACCAAATTACTTTAGTAGCTCTTAGCTCCATAAAACTCATCAACCAAATATTTTCTCTCCCTGTAGCCTGGCTGACAGAACTTCTTCACAACATCATCAGTCCACTCTACAACTTCCAACCAATCTTGACCCGCACTGAGGTCAGTATATTTTATTTTTTAAAATTTTACACTGAAGTTAGTATATTTTATTTCTTTATTTTACTCAGAGGTCAGTATATTTTACTTGTTGACTTTACAAATAAGGAACAAATTTCCTGTCATCAAAATAAAATAAAATAAACTAAACTAAACTCTCTAAACTCGAACTTGTATCAAGAATTTGGTCCTAAGTTAGCCTCAGGGATGTTAGGTCCTAAGTTAGCCTCAGGGATGTTAGGTCCTAAGTTAGCCTCACTCAGGGATGTTAGGTCCTAAGTTAGCCTCAGGGATGTTAGGTCCTAAGTTAGCCTCAGGGATGTTAGGTCCTAAGTTAGCCTCAGGCATGTTAGGTCCTGTTAGCCTCAGGGATGTTAGGTCCTAAGTTAGCCTCAGGGATGTTAGGTCCTAAGTTAGCCTCAGGGATGTTAGGTCCTAAGTTAGCCTCAGGGATGTTAGGTCCAAATTTAGCCTCTATGACGTTTGGTCCTAAGTTAGCCACAGGGATGTTAGGTCCTAGGTTAGTCTCAGGGATGTTAGGTCCTAGGTTAGTCTCAGGGATGTTAGGTCCTACGTTAGCCTCAGGGATGTTAGGTCCTAGGTTAGCCTCAGGGATGTTAGGTCCTAGGTTAGCCTCAGGGATGTTAGGTCCTAAGTTAGCCTCAGGGATGTTAGGTCCAAATTTAGCCTCTATGACGTTTGGTTCTAAGTTAGCCTCAGGGATGTTAGGTCCTAAGTTAGCCTCAGGGATGTTTGGTTCTAAATTAGCCTCAGGGATGTTTGGTCCTAAGTTAGCCTCAGGGATGTTAGGTCCTAAGTTAGCCTCAGGGATGTTAGGTCCTAAGTTAGCCTCAGGGATGTTAGGTCCTAAGTTTGCCCCAGAGATCTATGGCGTATTAAGGGGGAGGGGCTGACCGGGCTATAGCCAGGGGCCCCCAGTGGTTTTGGGGCCCCAAAACTTTACATAATTTCTAATAAAAGTGTACAAATAATTGCACAAACCCTTTAAAATATAATAAATTAAAAAAATTAATAAATCATATCTATTATTCAGACCCGATAGTCTTAATAATCGAAAAACTTGATTTGAATGACTCACTAGGAGAATATTGTATGGAACATACTTTATATTTTTAAAATTAACCAATTTTAATAAGCTCTGCTGGCTGTGTGGTAGACTTTAGGCTTGTGGTGCAAGGGGTGACAAGATCGATTCCCAATGGCGGAACATATTTTCTTTTTACACTCAATTTTAATATATCGGCTATTACTTCAAATACTTATTACTTCGTGTTTTTTTTTTTATTTATTATTATTTTTTATGATCAATATTTTTTGTTGGGAAAGCCGCTCCATAGTACAGATAAAACATGATCAAGGATCCAATGGACTTATTTATTTACATTCTCATATTAGCTGGGGCTGGATAGGGCCCCATTTGATTTCAGCCAGGGGCCCCGTGCAGTCTTAATCTGCCCCTGCCAGAGATGATTGGGTTCCCTGATCAATAAATTGTTCCCTTCACTTTGAATGCTAGCCTGTCAGTGTGTATTTTAAAGTGTCTGTTAGTCTGTCAGTGTGACTGTCAATTTGTCTTGTAGAGTGCCTGCCAGTGTGTGTTGGAGGCAGTCTCAAAATTCATTTTTCTAGAACTGATTACTTGTCAATTGTACATTGTTTGTAATGACTGAAAGAACTTGGACCATATATGATTGTTTTTTTTTTCTCAGGTGTACAAGACTGGAGTGACCCATTATTTCAGCATAGAGAAGGCGACCCGTGACCTTGGCTACCTGCCTACTGTACAGAATGATCTGACCGGTGTAGTGGCATACTACAGGAAGTTGGGTCGGGTCAAGGGACATCAATCTTCCATGCTTCTCTTCTACTTGGTCAATGCTGTTATTGTATTCATCATCTACTGTATCTTCATGCTGCTTCTCCCTAAAGTCACATCCTTAGCCTTTTAGGAAATTCAGGGCCGGAGCAAGTCTTTAAACAAATCATTAAAAATATTTTGTATAGTAATTGTTGTGGTTTGTTTTTGTGACAGAATGATTGTAACACAATTAGTCTAAGTGACAGGACAAATATCTGTCAAAGAATGATTGTAAAACCATTAGTCTAAGTGACAGGACAAAGATCTGTCAAAGAATGATTGTAATTAGTCTAAGTGACAGGACAAAGATCTGTCAAAGAATGATTGTAATTAGTCTGAGTGACATGACAAAGATATGTCAAAGAATGATTGCAACACCATCAGTGACAGGACAAAGATATGTCAAGGAATGACTGTAACACCATTAGTCTAAGTGACAGGACAAAGATATGACAAAGAATGACTGTAACACCATTAGTGACAGTGACAGGACAAAGATATGTCAAAGAATGACTGTAACACCATTAGTCTAAGTGACATGACAAAGATATAACAAAGAATGATTGCAACACCATTAGTGACAGTGACAGGACAAAGATATGTCAAAGAATGACTGTAACACCATTAGTCTAAGTGACAGGACAAAGATATGTCAGAGAATGATTGTAATTAGTCTGAGTGACATGACAAAGATATGTCAAAGAATGATTGCAACACCATTAGTGACAGTGACAGGACAAAGATATGTCAAAGAATGTTTGTCACACCATTAGTGACAGGACAAAGATCTGTCAAATAATGATTGTAATTAGTCTAAGTGACAGGACAAAGATATGTCAAAGAATGATTGTAATTAGTCTGAGTGACAGGACAAAGATATGTCAAAGAATGATTGCAACACCATTAGTGACAGTGACAGGACAAAGATCTGTCAAAGAATGATTGTAACACCATTAGTCTAAGTGACAGGACAAAGATATGTCAAAGAATGATTGTATTAGACTAAGTGACAGGACAAAGATATGTCAAAGAATGATTGCAACACCATTAGTGACAGTGACAGGACAAAGATATGTCAAAGAATGATTGCAACACCATTAGTCTAAGTGACAGGACAAAGATCTGTCAAAGAATGATTGTAATTAGTTGAAGTGACAGGACAAAGATCTGTCAAAGAATGATTGTAATTAGTCTGAGTGACAGGACAAAGATATGTCAAAGAATGATTGCAACACCATTAGTCTAAGTGACAGGACACAGATATGTCAAAGAATGATTGCAACACCATTAGTCTAAGTGACAGGACAAAGATATGTCAAAGAATGATTGCAACACAATTAGTCTAAGTGACAGGACAAAGATATGTCAAGGAATGACTGTACCACCATTAGTCTAAGTGACAGGACAAAGATATGTCAAGGAATGACTGTAACACCATTAGTCTAAGTGACAGGACAAAGAATGTCAAGGAATGACTGTAACACCATTAGTCTAAGTGACAGGACAAAGATCTGTTAAAGAAAGGAAACAAGTCAATATGCAATTTATTACTTTATTAATAGTCATTATGTATTATATGAGTTTTCTTATCTACTAGGCACTCACACACACTCATGGGGTACAAGGAAATGTTTCAGAGTCAAATTTCAGCATAATCATGGCAGCCCATAATTATGGGGGCCCGTATCAGGTGCCTCTAGAAAATGGAAAAATCCATTATGGTGGGGAGAGGGGTGTTTTAAATTTATTGAATAAAATTCATTAAAAATTGAAACTATGAAAATTGTTACATAAAAGTAACATAAAATTTAAGGAAATTAATTTCCATCATGGTAGAATTCTTAAACTGACAGGCCCCAGATACAGAGAAAGACAGCAAAAATCACAGTCTAATCCACAGTCCAATCCAATAACTGACGTGTGAATTAAGACATAGAGTAGAACATACCAACATATTATATACGCACCATTACATGATCTTTGCATGGTTCCATTAAAAATTTTTAATAAAAATATTTAATGAGAGATAATAGGAAAAACAAGAATTTTTTGGTCAAACTTGCAATAATAATTTAATTTATCAAATGGATCTTGTGGATTTTATCAATTTATTTACCTACAGAAATGTCATGTATCCATTGAAATGTGGACTAATCATCATAAAGGGAGACTTATTTTAACGAACACAGATATTTAAGATATTTAGACACTAGTGAGGTTATTATCTCCCCTGGTGCACATCATTATTAGTGATTAGAACAATGCTCACACTGAAAATACAAGCAGCCAAATCTAGTACAAGATAACATGTTAGTCTATCATCATTTCACATTAATTTATCATCATTTAACATTATCCTATAATCATTTAACATTAACCTATCATCATTTAAAATTAACCTATCATTTAAAATTAACCCATCATCATTTAAAATTAACCTATCATTTAAAACTAACCCATCATCATTTAAAATTAACCCATCATCATTTAAAATTAACCTATCATCATTGGACATTAGCCTTCAAAGACGTCCTTGTTAGTAGGAAATAAATACAATTACAATCTGCACAGAACCAGCCCAAAAAAAAATAAATTTAAAAATAAGAAAAGTTCGCACCAAGCCGTCACTTCACATCACGGAGACTTCTAAAACAATTATCAAAGTTATCATACATCGACAGTCCATGGCATTAGTAACACAATGACGATGCATGACATGGTTATACATGACAGTCCATGGAATTAGTAACACAATGACAATGCATGACATGGTTATACCTCCCCTATCCATGATATTTCTCAGAATATTGACCATCATTACAAGTAATCACTGAACACTTGTCTACAACTAAACTACGACAGTTAAGTTCTTTCATGTGGCAGAGTAGAGACAGACATTACAGCAACATGACACAACATCATGCAACATGACACACTGTCATGTGACATGACACAACATCATATGACATGACACACTACCATGTGACATGACACACTGTCATGTGACATGACACAACATCATATGACATGACACACTGTCATGTGGCATGACACACTGTCATATGACATGACACACTGTCATGTGACATGACACACTGTCATGTGACATGACACACTGTCATCTGACATGACATACTGTCATGTGACATGAGAATCTTTCAAAACAACGATATCAAACCTTGAACAGATCAATAAAGCAAATCATTATTTTATTACATCAATGTCACATGACTTGTCAAACTGCTCTCTGACATGACATGTGACATGAAAAGTTGAACACATTGACTAAACTAAATTATTAACGTATGTTTAGCTTGAGGTAAACAGATTCAACAAAAACTCATAGACAGATAAAATAGAATGGCAGCAAGCTGCCAAAATTTAGCCAAGTTAGATTTTAGATTGGAAGTTAGAGTTTAGACAAGGGTGATAACCGCATGTTAACACAATCAGGTTTCTGCGTCCAGGGGAAGGCAACCCCACTGTCAAGAATCAAATCAAATTTTTAATTTTGTAAAAGTTTGATAATAAAGTAACAGCCATGTAAAGGGTGGAACCTGATAGACTGAGTGGAACCTGATAGACTGGGTGGAACCTGATAGACTGAGTGGAACCTGATAGACTGAGTGGAACCTGATAGACTGAGTGGAACCTGATAGACTGAGTGGAACGTGGTAGACTGGGTGGAACCTGATAGACTGGGTGGAACCTGATAGACTGAGTGGAACGTGGTAGACTGAGTGGAACCTGATAGACTGGGTGGAACCTGATAGACTGAGTGGAATGGGGTAGACTGAGTGGAACCTGATAGACTGAGTGGAACCTGATAGACTGAGTGGAACCTGATAGACTGAGTGGAATGGGTAGACTGAGTGGAACCTGATAGACTGAGTGGAATGGGGTAGACTGAGTGGAACCTGATAGACTGAGTGGAACGTGATAGATTGGGTGGAACGTGATAGACTGAGTGGAATGGGGTAGACTGAGTGGAACCTGATAGACTGAGTGGAACCTGATAGACTGAGTGGAACGTGATAGATTGGGTGGAACCTGATAGACTGAGTGGAATGGGGTAGACTGAGTGGAACCTGATAGACTGAGTGGAATGGGGTAGACTGAGTGGAACCTGATAGACTGAGTGGAACCTGATAGACTGAGTGGAATGGGGTAGACTGAGTGGAACCTGATAGACTGGGTGGAATCGGGTAGACTGAGTGGAACCTGATAGACTGGGTGGAACGTGATAGACTGGGTGGAACCTGATAGACTGGGTGGAACGTGGTAGACTGGGTGGAACGTGATAGACTGTAGCATGGATTTTTAGAACAAGAAAACATTTTGTTTTGAAGACAAAGAAAAACAGCAACACAGAAGTGAGTCGGACACTTTAACTGTTGGTAAATGTTTCTTGTTATAAAACTTCCATTTCTTTTATTTGTGTTTTTCTTTTATTTAAAAGCGTCCAATACCTGGTTACCTCCCTTCATTTTTCATGGCTGGTTAATTAATATCAGTTTAAATTTTGATTACATTTTTTTAACACTGATTTTTTTTAAAGATATAAATCCTGTTACAATATAATTTTTGTTAATTTTGTATATGATATATTATCTGAATAATACTTTTTTTTAAAGGAAAAATTAACATAGGAAATTCTTGACACTACTATAATAATAACATACAATGTTAAACTTTCTGCACATAACATAAGTTGTTCATTTGACACTGTTTTATATATTTGTACAATATCCATATCCAAAAAATCTTAATCAGAAAGATGACAGCTTTTTGGGGTTTTAAAAGTAAATTTATTGCTACACAAAAACTTTGCAAGGTTTCAGACATGTTTGAACATCTCAGCTTGCAACGACTCAAACAAAAATGGTTTGATATTATTTATATAAATAGTGGTTTAAAGAGCAACATAACGTACAGTGAGGGGTGGGGGTACGGTAGGTTGGGGGAGTGACTAGAGAATATCAACAAGTTTGGGTAAACTTCACACGTTACCATGACGACTGAAGGACGCTGAGATCTTGCAGGATTGATGGGGATAACACAGGGGAAATAACCAAAAAATGATGATTTTAGACACAAGATTTTCAAGAGTTTCTTGCCCTTATTTTAAACTGAAGAAAACTATGAGTTAAAGAAGTCATTGTTGGTGAGTAAGACAGGACAAGATTATTCAACAATTTCAAGTGATGTCATTGTTGATAAATATATTTTATTAGCCACTGCACAGCTGAAAAGAGGATGGGGGGGGGGTAAAAGGAAGATGTGTTGAGCTTGTCATGGAATTTTTTTTTAATATTTGACGATCAAGTTCAGTGATTCTCAACCTTTTACTCATGACATCAAAACTTTTTTCTTTACTCCTTTTATTAGTTTATTAATGTAAAATCACACATGATATTTTCTATGTGAAATTTCATTTGAGAAACACTAAAATCTTGGTCATTCAAAAGGACACGACTGTAAAGGGCTTTGGGTAAATTTAATGGGAAACCACTTATGATTATGACAAAAAAAAATTGGTTGCTTTAATTTATGAACCTTACAGTAAGTTAAATTACTTGTCAAAATATTCCTGTAAGTACACAATCTCCAATCATGAATTAACTAGTGTCATCTTTATTTTAAAGACTCGTTACACTTTCAAATTTCATCAGAACAAAAAATACATTTAAAAAAAAAATGTTAAGAATCTTATTTCACTGCAGATTTCATTTGAACTTTTTCTTTACACTCTTAATAGGACTCACAAAACTGTTAACTCGTCTGTCTGATAATGATTGCCTCCCTTACCTACAGTTCACCAACTACCTACAGAAAAAAAGCTTAATATCTGATTATAAAAATAGTAAATATTTGGCAATATGTGGCCAATGAAAAATTTCATTGCTGGTCTTCTGCTGAAAGAAAGGTTGAAAAGCACTGTTTGATAGGGGTGGGTGGGTGGGTGGGGGACGGTAGGAGACTAGTAGATTGCTATATACTACAAACATGAACATCAGGTAAATATATTGCTTGAAAAGGAAATAAAACTTGATGAGAATACTGGACTACAACAAATGTTGGATGGGTTTATACAGAGGTGTTAGAACTTAAAATGTTTATTGGGTGATCATCTGGATACAACTTTTAACCAAACTTTAACGCTAACTAAACCTGCATGTCAAATGTCAGTCCAAACTTTAACACTAACTAAACCTGCATGTCAAATGTCAGTCTTAATAAAAAGAAATCACTGTCAGTATAATCAAAATCAAAATGCAATTAAAAACTTGTAGTAATTTTGAACGTTTTTGGTTAAGTAAACTATAACTAAATAAAAACAAAGAAGATCAATAATTTTTAAAGGAAAAATACACAACAAAGTAAAATGAAATATAATTTTTGTTAAACATTCATTTAAATAATTAAAATTCTGTCTACAGATGGGGTTACACAAAGTTTTATAATTTTATTTTCATTTAGTTTCAAATATTTTAAGTGTTAAAATGGTTGAAAATCTAGGACTTCACTTCTGAGTTTTCTCCCTTGCCTCGTGAGCCATTTACGCCTACTACAGAGAACTAAATGTGATGGTAGCAACATCTCATGGTAGCCATGCCCCATGGTGGCAACATCTCATGGTAGCCACGCCCCATGGTAGCAACATCCCATGGTAGCCACGCCCCATGGTAGCCAATGAGCAGTTAAGATGGTGATGGTTATCTAGACTGAAAGAGACACGAAGCTGTTGTACTGAGAAATATTGCGCTTCAAGATGTCAGAGCAAGGGCCTAGCACACGCTCAAAGCGCGCTCTGTCCAGTTTGACACACTTGAGTGGTCCCCTGGACACCACAGTTGCGGCACGGGGTCGGTCCAGCAGTAATGCAATTTCACCTGTTGAAACAATGCACAAATTAGTCCAACAATTTCACATTATTTTCAAGTTATTCGGACCAATTCTAGTTCTTGCAATGACATGCTCATGTGATGACATGCTAGTGTCATCTAATAGATAATAACATAGATAAACTCACTTTGCATCTAGAAACTGTTGTACTTTAAACAAGTTAGTCTTATACTTGATTTTACTTATACTGAAATGATGGACGTTTTTTTTTTTAACATTTCTGTTTTGTCAACCTTGTGTATGTCAAAAATATTTTTTTTTAAATTAAGTTTCACCTGATCTATTTTTAACTATCCACTTGTCTGGGAAAATTCTTTCAGACAGTTCCATTGAATTTTGCTCATCATACGTTTCTAGTGATAAACTTAACAGAAAAAAGTCTTTTTCTCCTGATCAACGCTACCATAGTTAAATTTAATGACACGTCTTTGCCATATCAACGATGTGAGCATTGAATTACTAATACTGGATTGTTTCATTTCTTTTCTTAGCTATCGAACTAAAATTAGTTTTAATGTAGTCCAGAATGATTTCCCTTGAATAAGAAGGATATTCTTTGTTTGAATGTGTTTTCACCACAAAAGAAGGGCTCGAAATGCTTTCTTTCATTTTCGTTTTTACATTTGGTTACAAAAATGTATATTCAACAATTGCATCTGGTAATGGATCTAATATTATTTTAAATAATACGATGATGAACAAGAAAAAGTCTTGTTTTCAATAATGATTTGAATGGTAATTTTTAATTGGCGATGAATCATACGCCCAGTACTAGTGGTTGTAGTGAAGTTGACAATGAAGTTGACAAGTTATCTGTTGATAAAAACAAGCCCCGCCCCCGTCTCAAATACCTGGATGAATTCATAAAATTTCAACTACAAATAATAATAGAATCTGATTTGAAAGTTGCTTAACTTTTCCACAAAAACTAAGTGCAATTTTAGATGGAATTTAAAATAATTTCTAGTTGCAATACATAGCTTAGCTTCCAGTTCATTGTAAACAGTTCAATTTTTGTTTTATTTTCCTGTATAGGTAGCCGTGGATATTGAGATCAAATGTTTTATCTGTTTGTTTTTTCAATGTGAAATTATTTCTGTATGCTGTAAATATGAACATAGTTCAGTTAAAACTTAAAACACCCTTTTATGACATTTTGGATAAAAATTTAAATTTTTGTGTCTTTCAATGTGGTTCTGAAAAAAAAAAGTTATGTTTTTTTTTTTAAATTGTTGTTTTCACTAAAACAAAATCATATTATTTTATGAAAACAAAGTCATGAGTCTGTGTTGCCTCAAAAATTCCTTCTTTTCCCTTAAATTCAATACCAAATAAATCCTTATCAGTCAAATGATAAGAAAGTTATTAACATTTTAAGATAGCATGGTACCAATTTACAAAATACATAATGCCATCAGAATGTGGAAAATAATTTTGGAAAAAAAGAGCTGTGTGAGATGAAATCTATCAACTGATCAAAGTAATCTGAGGGGCCCAGACATATATCTCTATTAACTGACCAAAGTAATCTGAGGGGCCCAGACATATATCTCTATTAACTGACCAAAGTAATCTGAGGGGCCCAGACATATAAATCTATCAACTGACCAAAGTAATCTGAGGGGCCCAGACACATAAATCTATCAATTAACCAAAATAATCTGAGGTGTCAAAATCTATGAACTGACCAAAGTAATCTGAGGGGCCCAGACATATAATTCTATTAACTGACCAAAGTAATCTGAGGGGCCCAAACATAAATCTATCAACTGACCAAAGTAATCTGAGGGGCCCAGACACATAAATCTATCAATTAACCAAAATAATCTGAGGTGTCAAAACATAAATCTATGAACTGACCAAAGTAATCTGAGGGGTCAAGACGTATAAATCTATTAACTGACCAAAATAATCTGAGGGGCCCAAACATAAATCATTCAACTGACCAAAGTAATCTGAGGGGCCCAAACATAAATCATTCAACTGACCAAAGTAATCTGAGGGGCCCAAACATAAAACATTCAACTGACCAAAGTAATCTGAGGCGCCCAAACATAAAATTCTATTAACTGACCAAAGTAATCTGAGGGGCCCAAACATAAAATTCTATTAACTGACCAAAGTAATCTGAGGGGCCCAAACATATAAATATATGAACTAAGCAAAGTAATCTCCAAACATATAAATCTATGAACTGACCAAAGTAATCTGAGGGGCCCAGACATATAAATCTATTAACTGACCAAAGTAATCTGACGGGCCCAAACATAAATCTATTAACTGACCAAAGGAATCTGAGGGGCCCAAACATATAAATCTATTAACTGACCAAAGTAATCTGAGGGGCCCAAACATAAAATTCTATTAACTGAACAAAGTAATCTGACGGGCCCAAACATAAATCTATTTACTGACCAAAGGAATCTGAGGGGGCCCAGACATATAAATCTATTAACTGACCAAAGTAATCTGAGGGCCCAAACATAAAATTCTATTAACTGAACAAAGTAATCTGATGGGCCCAAACATAAATCTATTAACTGACCAAAGTAATCTGAGGGGCCCAGACGTCCAACTTCCACGGGTTCTTCATTTTCTGATCTCCTTTGCAAGACGGCAGCAGATCCCTGGCAATAGACAAGATACAAGATCAAATTTGACATCTTTAATCTGTTGTCTGTCTGTTCAATCAACATGTAAGACTTTTCATCAGATATTTTAAAATAATTGATTGAGATTTGGATTAAAAAATTTGTTTTTACTAAAATTGAGCATCAATATCATTCAGAATAGAAATAATAGGAACCACAAGAGTTTTCAATATTTAAATTATATCACTATACTAAAAGCTTTTTTTCATCTCAATATCTCTATTTTCTAACAAAGGTAACATCTTGTTATACTTATCAATGAATACAGCAGTAACATTTTGTTATACTTACAATGAATAAAACAGTAACATTTTGTAAGCTCCAAGTAAAGTTAATGTTAACCAGTGAAGTGTGGTAAGGGAGATCAAAACAGGAGACGTGCTAGTGGACAGACAAGGGATCAAGGTGACCCCATGCCACAACGTTTTGAGAGAAAGTCTAAGGCAAGAAGTCAGCGCTGACCGCCAGACAGCGTACACGGGCTGTCAATCACTCCTCATATCTGGGGCGCTTAACTGACCAGCTTAACTGACCATCGAAGAATGGACCGTAGGAGTAGACGAAAGCAGCCTGACCCAAGACTGGGCTGTATACAAACATTTGGCCAGCACATTATCAGAGGGTACGGGGTCAGCATACCCTAGGGAAGCTGGGTTATTTAACATTATTTGTATTTAGTCTTCGCCTAAGTCTAACGTACTAGTAATTTTGTCTACAAATAATTGTTATTATGCATACTTTATTTGTGCACATTTTAGGTAATTAAAGTTGATGCTCTGTTTGTAGTCACAGGTGTTGTGTACTTATGTATATGGGACTTAAGGTATTTAGTTATAGATAGACAAGTATATGAGAATGGGACTTAAGGTATTTAGTTATAGATAGACAAGTATATGAGAATGGGACTTAAGGTATTTAGTTACAGATAGACAAGTATATGAGAATGGGACTTAAGGTATTTAGTTATAGATAGACAAGTATATGAGAATGGGACTTCGTCTTTTGATCCTAGTTAATTGGTAGTATTAGTAGACAACAAAGCCAAAAATTTACAATATACATAATAATATCAGTAACAATAGCATACACAGGCATAATCATTCCATTTGTTAGCATACACAGGTATAGCCATTCCATTTGTATCACTTAATAATTAATAGCAAAAGATTATTTAATTTTTTATTTTTATCTTCACTTTTATAAAAACTGATCTATGAAATAACACCTCAACATATATTATACAACTGGTTGTTATTACTACCTGTTTTCTCACCTCAATTATCATAAAACACCTGTATTCTCACCTCTATTATCATAAAAACACCTGTATTCTCACCTCTAGTGTCATAAAAAACCTGTATTCTCACCACAATTATCATAAAACACCTACATTCTCACCTCTAGTATCATACAATACCTATATTCTCACCTCAATTGTCATCAAACACCTATATTATCATCTCTAGTATCATAAAACACCTGTATTCTCACCTCTACTATCATAAAAACACCTGTATTCTCACCTCTAGTATCATAAATACACCTGTATTCTCACCTCTAGTATAATAAAGAAGTCCTCCCCAGGTTCTCCTTGCCGGACAATCTCTTCTTTGTCCTCAAATTGAACAGGTTCCAGGGCGTCTGCTACAGTTAGCCTCTCCCACTTATCCAGGTTTTCTGTTATCATGAAACAATAACACAATAGTTATACAAGGATCTAATAGCTGTGAAACAATAACACAATAGTTATACA